>PVIJ01011129.1:0-56298 GCA_004024925.1 Scalopus aquaticus
AGCAGCGACGCGAGTTCGACGCCCGGCCCGGGAGAATCCCACATGGTGCGGCAGACCTCTCCTGCCTTGCCCGCTGCTCCCCTCAGCAGTGTATTTCTGATCTGCCTGTTCTGCTCCCCACTCTGTCTCTGGTGAACCCTCTCGCCGCCCCACACCTCTGGCCTGTACCCCAGCTTGTATGTATAAATAAAAAAAAAAATGCATTAGATTAAAGCTGTACAGAATAGTTTGTATTTTACATAAAACAGTTGTTTTCTGGATTCAGATAATTACAAATTGATTCTTCACCTGAAGGTTAAGCAGGGCACTCTAAAGTTACATGACATGTCAAGACATGTTTGTGTTTATAAGAATGCCTCACACATTGCAGTACATCTAATTTCACCTGACCTCACCCATTAAATGCCAGTAATATATCCCAGTCATGATAAACAAAAATTTCACCTGCAATTTTTCAAAATATCCCACTGAGAATCACTGCTTTTGAGAAAGTCTCAAACATGTCTTCCAGAGATATGTACAAGAATGTTCAAAGTATTATTTAATAGCAAATACCTCAAACAACTCAAGTTGTCATCAAAAGAATGAATGCAAGTCCTACAATGGAATGATACCAGTGGTGACATGAAGTAAATGTGAACTGTATCAAGATAGGGGAAATCTAAAGTGCAGATTGTCGAACAAAAAAGAATGTCGAAGCAAGTTATGTACAATATAATATCTATGACTTAATATTTTGACATATACAAAACAATGTTATGCATTATTTAAGGCTACCCATATAGATAAGCAATGTCAAAATCAGGTCTAGGAATGATGCCAATTTCAAGAGTAGTGGCTATATCTGGGGGAAAGAGGAAATGGTGATCAAGGAAGAATGTGCAGGAGAGTAAACTTAAACACTTCATGTCATACGCTAGAAAAAGGAACATGGCTACTCAAAATGCAGGCCTTATATCTTCTATGTCTAAAATCTTCTTAAATAAACAAAGACTTGTGTAGTTTCTGATTTCAGAGAAACCTGATTTTGAGTCTTGGCTCTGTTACTTACAAGTTGTGTGATGCTGAGCAAATCACTAAACTCCCCTAAATGTTAGTTTGCTTTTCTGTAAAATGAGAATAACAAAAGAATCTACTACATAGGAATAATATAGAATTTTGAAATGACAGATGTATGTATGTATGATTTATATATTTATTTTGAATTGAGGTAATATTTGGATACCTTAGGTATTGCCACTGTTGTGCACCACCACCAACTCATCCATATTCCACCACCATAGTCCATTGTGCTTCCTTCCCTCTTTGTTCTTAGTCCTCCTCCTTTCCCCTCTGGATGCTTCAGTTCTGCAGTCAGACTTCAAGGATTAGTTTTCAAGCTAGAAAATTACAGATACATTTACAGCTCTTAGAACATTTCTTGTTCTAGAGTAAGTGCACCTTTGTGCCAAAAAGGAATAACCATCTTTAAACACACCTCAGAGTCTTCTTGGTTTTTAATAAACAGCCTTATCCTACTTTCTGTCTGGTCTGTGTCAAAATACATGTCTCAGCCTTTGTGAAAACACTAAATAGTGCTCTAGTCACTTGTCAGATAACTCTGTTGTCCAAATCCTATCAAAACCCTGTTTACGAGAATAGATATTTATGGAGGGTTGCCTGAAGGACATGCTATTCATCTATTCTCTAGAAATGATAAATTTTGCCCTTGGATCAGATCACACCATCTGAGGGCTACATATCTGGATGGCATCATTCTAACTGTTGTTAAATTTACTTGACAGAATTGAACTTTGCTGTTCCAATATTGGCTTGCATTGAGGGATGCTGTAAGATGCAACCAAGAAAACTTTGCTCTTATTTATTGCTGGGTTGGAGCCCAGGATGTTATTTTCTGGATCAAATGTGTTTTCTTTATGAAGACTCAAGGGAGAAATTTTTCTCAGGTCAGCAAGATGAAAGCCTTAAACAACTATTTTGTCTTTATCTTGTGGACAATATGGATCTCTTAACTGAGCACATTTCCCTACTTACTTTAATCTCCAGAAAATATATGGCCCAATATCTGGCTCATCTCTAGTATCTCTATAAATGTTGTGGCTTACATTTCTGAAAGGTAAGGAAATTTGCCCCTGGATTGTTTTCTGACCCATATTATCTCATTGTCCAACATTTTCAGTGATTTATTTTCCATGTATTTTTGGAAACTGCTTCTTGTTTATGAAACAAGATAGGAAGAGAGAAAAATAGGAAAATGAGGATAGAATAAAAGAAAGTGGAGTAGAAGTAAGTCATAAATCAAGTAGGTAAAACCAAGATCTTTTTACTTTCATATTCTCCAGAGTGCTGAGCTTTATAACTAGTATATGGTTAGTAAATATTTGTTAAAGTGAAAAAGAAAATCTCCAGCCACTAGACCATTCTTTCTCCTGCTTCTTTAGAACCATAGTGTTGTGCTAGACATAAAAGACAGGTTGGATGAACCCCTAAGAAGCAAAGGAAAACACTTTGATCCAGTCTGAGAGATGTCTGACATTCCAAAAGGATATTCCTAGTCTCCCTTCAAGGTTCAACCAACGCCATCTACTTCTGGAAATATCCCCAATGGGAAACAAAGATTTCTCTCTCCTCTGAACTCCTTCAGAAGCTAAATGAGAGTCTGTAGGCACACATTTAAAATTTGTTTTATGCAAACACACAGACCAAAAGAATAGAGTTGAAAATCTAGCAATAAATCCACATATATACAGTCAACTAATCTATGACAAAGGCACAAAGAATATACACTGTAGCAAGGAAAGTCTTTTCCACAAATGTTGCTGGAAAAATTAAACTTTGATTGCAAAAGAATGAAACTAGACTACAATCTCACATCATGTACCAAAATCAGCTCAAAATGGATAAAGGGCTTGAATGTAAGACCTGAAACCAAAAATACATAGAAGAAAGCAAAGGCAAAACACTCCATGACATGAACTACAGAAAAACCCTTGAGAACTTGCCTCTAGAAGCAAGGAAAACAAAGGTGAAGATAAACAGCTGAAACTATATCAAACTAAAAAGTTTCTGTACAGCAAAAGAGACAGTAACCAAAATGAAAAGAATCTCACACTGAATGGGAGAAAATATTTGCACACCATACAACTGATAAGGGGCTAATATTGAAGGTCTACAAAGAGCTCACATAACTCAATAAAAACAAATTAAACAAACCAATTGAAAATTGGGCAGAAGAGCTAAATAGACACTTCTCCAAAGAAGAAATGGCCAATAGGCGTGTAAAAAAATAGTCCATCATCATATGTTATCAGGGAAATGCAAATCAAAACCACAATGAGATGCCACCTCATACTGGTGAAAATGACTCATATTTTAAAAAGTCATAACCAACAAGTGCTGGCAAGGATGTGGACAAAAAGGAACCCTCTTCTAGTGCTGGTGGGAATGTAAACTATATCAGCTACCATCGAAAACTATGTGGAGGTTCTTCAAAACACTGAAAATGAGTCTACCATATGACCTAGCCATTTCACTCCTAAGAGTCTACCCAAAGAACACAAAAAAACTATTTTGAAAGGAAACTTGCACTCCTATGTTTATTGCAGCACTATTTACAACAACCAAGATATGGAAGCAACTAAAATGCCCCCACAGAGATGAATGAATCAAGAAGATAGTGTGTATATGTACACAATGGAATACTACTCATCAATCAAAAAAGATAAATTCATGCCACTTGGGGCAACATGGTTGGAGCTAGAAGGGTTGATGCTAAGTAACGTAAGTCAAAAGGAAAAAGATAAATATCGAATGATTTCATTTATATGTGGGTTTTAGAAAAACAAAACACGGGATCATACAAAGACAAACCTTGAAAGTGATCATAGATCTGAGAATTCATGAGGGAGGGAGGAGGGGATGGAGAGGAGTGAAAACAGAGGAGAGAAGAACACAATGGAATGTGATGATGGATCACGGGTGCTGTGGTGGCTAGTGAACTACGTGACCACACCTTAGGGGATAAATTATATATTGTCCCAAAATAAATCAATTAATTTAACTTGTTTTATAATCACTTACTGAGAGATTGACACAAAGATGACAGCTAGATTTAGAAAGGGAATGACAATGTTTGTAGATGTTTCTTAGTATTTGTAAGCATATCAATGATTATATATTCAGAAAATATTTTTAAATAGGTAAATGAGAAGCTATCGCTTGACTTTTTGACATATTTTCATTCAAACTCTGTTCAGTGTAACAAAATGGATGACCTCAAATGTATTATACTAAGTAAAAGTCAAGCTCAAATGGCTACAAACTTTTGGTTCCATTTACATAAGATTCTTGCAAAAGCAAAACTATAAAAATAGAAAACAGATCAATTGTTACCAATGGCTGGGAGTGATGGAAAGAGTTGACTATAAAAGAGCACAAGGGGGACCTCCCTGGTAGCCTTGGGGTTAAGTCTCAGCACCATCATTGCTGCCGCCTGAGTTCAGAGTTCATTCCCCAGCCAGGGAGCTTCCCACATGGTGCAGCAGACCTCTCCTGTCTCACCCGCTGCTCCCCTCAGCAGTGTACTTCAGTAGACCTGCCTGTTCTGCTCCCCACTCTGTCTCTGGTGAATCCTCTCAACCCCTACACCTCTGGCCTACGCCCCAGTTCTAGTAAGCATAAATAAAAATAAATCTTCAAAATAATAAACGAGCACAGGGGAATTTGAGGGGTATTGAAGACAAGACAGGCTTATGAATCTTCTACAGAATCTTCTACAGAACATTCCAGGTAGCCACCAACAGTCTTTGGGGAATTTGAGTGCACTTAAACTTATTTGCTTCCTGGGACCCACCTCATCACTAACAGGTACTACCATCTGCTTAGTTATATCTGCTTTATGTACAGGCATAATACTTAGAGTTAATTTACCTTCAACTTACTTTATCTTAATTTATTATATATCTTAAAAAGGGACAAATATAAGTATCCAAACCTGGGTCACACTTTGTAAGCTTATCACTTTGAGAAATTTTGTCTCCAGTTATAAAAGTAGAATGAAAGATCTCAGGGTGCGTTTGTGACACAAGAAGTTCTAAGGCTAGCGGACCTGGGTGTCACTGCCAGCTGAGCTCATAACAGCTGTATTAACAGAGGATTCAAAGATGGACATATTAAGAGATCTCACATTGTGCCAGTTGCGGTTACTGCAGTTGAGTGGTGAACAAGAGAATAAATGTTCTGTCCCATGGATCGTCTATCTAGTGGAAGTGGTAGACATGAAAGAACTAGTCACATAAATAAATTGGTATAAACCATGATATGTGCTATGAAGAAAAAGCACAGGATGACACCAGGAACAATACAGAGGAGCTAAATGAGATGGCAAATGAGGGGGCAATGCAGCAGACTTTCTTTTTAAGAGGTAGTTTTTAATCTGAAGGTCATAGGAAGCAGAGGGGTTGGCCAAGTGGTGTGGACAAAGACATTTCAGGCAAACGTGTGCTTAGAACTGGAAGTGGGAGAAAGGATAGAGACTAGGTCTAATGAAATGAAAGCCCATCAGTATTGTAGGAAAACACTGTCCTAGGAATAGTGTTTCTCTAGTTCAGGCTGGGAAGGTGGGCAGGGGTCAGGTCACACAAACTCCCTTAGTTCAAATATACCCAAGGGCACTGAAAAGCCATGCTCTCAAGTCATCATTAATACCCTGGACCAACAGCCCTAATACAATTTTAAGAAAAAAGTAACCTCCAAAGAACTCTCTAAAATGAAATAAAGTTTAAAACATAGCAGCATAAATTCTCATATCATTTTATGCCTATCATTTGAATACCACTTGTCACGTGGTATCATAAGGTGTATACATGTATCTTCTCTACTAAACCAAGGACTCCTGGAAATCAGCAACATCTTATAAATGATTATATCCCTAGGGTTTAAAGCATAGTAGGTACTCTGCAAATATTTGTTGAATTGAAATAAATTAAGCAAAATGTCAAAGCATGAAAATATAGCACTCCAAAGTCAGTCTCATATGAATTTCCTATTATGTTCAAAAGTACCAAGAGATGTAAAGTTACAGATGCATCTGCCTAAGAATAAAATAGACTTTTTGGAGCTGTCATGAATATATGATGACCAGAATTACTTTGAGAATCTGTCATGGTTCCAGCAATGTGGAGAAAAACAAAAGACAACGTGGAGATAAAATTACAGGTTACAAAGCATTATTTTTGGAATTCATTCAGAAGGCAAGACAAACATCACAAGAGCTTGAGAATAGCCAGCTAGTGATAAAATCTTCCCTCAATGGATCCAGAAGTCAGAAAAGGTAATGATAGCCCAGAAACAGAGAATAAAATCAAGCCAAACTTCTGAAAAAAAGGGAAAGTGTGTGAAGCAGGTGACTTAGTTTTCTGGAGAATTTGGGGATTGTGCAAACTAAGCATTGACAGAGAGCAAAATGAGATAGGAGTAGCAGCAGAAAGAAGTTATTGGCAAAGTAATCATTATAGGTTGAATCGTTTCCCTCCAAAATTTGTATTTTGAGTCCCAAACTCCAGCCACATCTATGTGGCTTTATGTGGAGATACATTCTTTACAGAGGTCAACTTAAAGAGACGTAGGGAGAAGACACCTCTACAAGTCAAGGAGAGAGGCACACAACAGATTTCTCTCTCACAACCCTCACAAGGCATCAGCCCTGCCACAACCTTGATCTTTGGGCTTTGCACCTTCAGAACGAGGAGAACATAAATTTCTGTTGTTTAAGTCACTCAGTTTGTGCTAATTTGTTATGGAATTCCTAGCAAAGTAACACAGGAGTCAACCTGAAAAATTCTCATTTGCTGGAGGGTTTAAAAAGCGAAAGGAAAAAAGTAGCCAAATTAGTAGATCAAGGATATCATAGAGGTCTCCTAAGGCTTATGATTTTCTGGCAGAACCCATTCACCGGAAACTATGCAAATCGGAGAATGGCCTGATAATGTAGACTAACAACAATGACAATGGTAGATTTAGCATGTGTCAGGGCAACATTGCGTCTTCCATAAGTTATTTACTTGGCCCTTTCAACCACCCTGTGTGTAGGTGGAATTATTTTACAGATGACAACACTAAGTCTCAGGGAAGTTCGGCTACTTACCCAAGATCAGACAGCAGATTCCAGTCATGTCAACTCCCCCTCCCTCTCCTACTCCAGTCCCTAAGAGTCTAGCGGATGCTGGCAAACCCTGGTATCAGTCAAGTGACTGGGAAATCTGTATCAAGTGTCAGATGAATGGCAATTGGAAAAGGTGAGAATAGAATCTCTTCCTTGGACTCAAAGACAACATATTCTATGTATAGGGTTAAAGTGCTCCTCCCACCCAACTCCATTCATTTTAACTATCAAAAACAGAGGCACAAATAGCCCATAGTAATCAGATAACTATATTCCTCTGGTAACAAGTTGAAGAGCATGGCAAATAAAGTTTCACTTATGCAAGAAATACAGAATTGTTATCAATGATGTAGACTAGGGAAGGAAGAACAGTAGGATGGAACTTGCTGCCTACACCTTTATAGCCACCAGATCTTAGACAAGTCAATTACAATGCTTAGCCTCGGATTCTAAATCTAACTAATAATAGCGACCTCATAGGGTTATATATTTGTTTCAAAAAATAAACTGGGTGTCTTGGCTTCAACTCCAACATTTCACGAATTTGGAAATCAACACTCCCATACTGGCATCAAGAAAAGTCTGAGCAAATTGAAAATTCAAAGTATTTCTTGGAGTCTGCAAGACAAAAACTGCCTCACCCCCACCCCAAATTAGAACAGACTGGAGAGTCCAGAGACTAATAGCCAAGATCTGCATACCTGGAGCAGAAGTCCTTAGAGCCCTAAACTGGACAGGACACTTAAATGGTAACAAGGGACTGTGGTGATGGTTCACGGATGAATTGGAGGTGGGAAACCTACAGGGAATACACATAATGTAAAGGATTTAAAAAATATATATGTAATAGGGCCTCCCTGGTGGCACAGTGGTTGAGCACTGCACTATGGGGCTGTTGGCAGCGCGTGATGCAAGTTCAACACCCAGCCAGGGAGAATCCCACATGGTGCAGCAGACCTCTCCTGCCTCGCCCGCTCCTCCCCTCAGCAGTGTATTTCTGATCTGCTTGTTCTGCTCCCCACTCTGTCTCTGGTTAGCCCTCTCACCGCCCCATGCCTCTGGCCTGTACCCCAGCTTGTATGTATAAATAAATAAATCTTTAAAATATATATATATATATATATAATAATAAAATAATAATAATTTGCATGAGTAGCTGAAGGCTGAGTGTGGGTGATCTTCACCCTTTAGTCCACACTCAATCTCCAGCAATTCTCTGTTTTAGTCCCAGATAGGCTTGATTTCCAGATCTTAGAGCTTTCTATCACTGTATATTTCTCCTCTCTTAAGATTTACCATATCCCAAAACTGGCTACACATCAAAATCACCTGCGGAGTTTCAATGAAACACTCGGCTGTGTAGAGGCTCAAGACAGGATGCCCCCATTGTGTAAAGTGATATATGTATTATTTTGACTTAAATTGCTTGAGAAACAGCTGAAGCAGGACTTTCTCTTACCGCTTTCTCGTGAGTGCAGGAACTCTCTCCCTAAAGTGAAGGGTGCACCATCCCAGGAAGGAGACATCTTACCAATACAAAGCTTTCAGGGTCCTTTCTCCTGTGTAAATACGGTCTGCTTAGCTCACTAAATTAATGGCCAAACCAAAAATTTCAAGAATTTCTTTGTCTAGGAAGTATCTAAACAAAGCCTCTTTTCACATCACAGATCCATATGGACTCTCCATGAGCATGAAATTTGTCTTTTTCTCCTGTTAATCTACCATATGTTGATTGAATTATTTTCTAGTCAGAAGGACCTAGAAGATAAGAAGAAACATCCCACCCCCAACACCCCACTCAGTTTTTGTGTCTGTATTTTCACTCTCCTCATTGATTCTGATCAACTTCCAGGCTTTTGGGCCACTGCTGTAGATTCTATCCTCTTGTGTGGGCACGTTTCTCTTCCAGAATTCTGAAAGAATAGAATATTTAGCTCATCAAACCAGCAGCAGTTCTGTGGAATAAAGGAACAAGTTGCCCCATATTCACCCATTCAGAAAAGTGAAATTTCTTCTTTTGAAAACCAAGGGTTATTTTTAGGTAAATCTTTTCAGATCCAAATTTTCCTGAACTGTAATACCACTTTTAAAAAGAAATAATGTGTTTTAGCTTGTTTTGTTGTTGTCGTCGTTTTCTCCCAAATGCGAGATGTTCATTCTCCCTGGCATAGTCCATGTAACGAACCATTTCCACTCACGTTTGGTCACAAGGCCAAGCAGCTGCTCCTCTGAGAACCCTGTCCCTGTCCCCTCCCTCTGCTCCCATGGTATTTCTGTGCTTTTATGTTGTCACAAGTGGTCAACTCATCTTACTCCCCTACTTTAATAGAGTTTTATTAATAAGAACGGTTTTTATTTCACAAGACAGAAACCCATCTTTAATTGGGTTAAGGAAAAAAAGAGAATGGATTCTCTTTCTCTCTTACCCATGAATTGTAAAATTTTACAATTCATATTCATACTTCATATTCAGCAGTGCATATTTCTTTGTTCTTTGTTGTAAAATTTTACAATTCATGGGTAAACCTGGCATCGTTCAATCTAAGTGCTCCAGAAATTTGACTCATCCAGGTCTCACTTCAGCTCTCTGTTGTTTTGGCTTCATTCTCAAGCAGGATCTCTCAAGATGATAGCAAAGATGCCCCCACATACACATAGGCACACACAATTATCCAGGTTTCCATCCTACCTGATAGCAACTCAGGCAGAAGGAAAACTCCTCAATCCCAAGAGTAAAATTGCAGGACTTACTCTTTCTGGGACTAGCCTGGGTCACATTTCCAAGTCTGATCATCGTGGCTGGGGAAAAAAGGAAAATGTACTCTGACTAGTTCAGCCTTGCCCACCCGCCCAGCCCTGGAGCTAGGGAGTAAAATCAGCCCCTTCCTTCAAATCCTCGTAAGTAGGATCTGGGAAGAGGGGTCCTGAGAAAGGAATTAAGATGTGATTATTGAGAGAAGGGGAAATAGATGCTGTGTAAGGCACAAACAGAAGGTGTCCAAACAATGAAACCCCTTGAGAGCAGGGACCTCCCCCTTTCGCTCATCAATACATCCTCATCTTACGTAGCAGCACGTAGAAGGTCGTGCACATCTAATCAATCAATCAGCTGAATGGGTGAATGCAGTCAGGGTTATCACCAGTTATTACTCTGAGCCATCTTGCTCAGTGTCCTTGGAGGCTGCAGGGGTGGTGCCCTCTCACCCTGGGGCTGGCAGGCTGCTGGGTGTGGGCTCTATGAGTCTACAACACGAGCCACTGGGACAGATGCAAGGATGCTTTTTTGCCAGAGATTCCGAGCATGACAATGGTAAAAGTACTGTCAACCCTTTAATTAGGTATCCCAGGAGAGGGAAACTGGGATGCTGCAGGAAGACAAAGCCAACAGGAGGGGAAATGGAAATGTCACCCTCGTTAGTGGGGCGATTCACAGGAGGAAGGGCCCACCCAGGGTCCGGGTAAGTGGCAGAGGGCAGGTTCCTGCCAAGAAATTGAAGTGTCAGAGACAGCAGCTGAGTAATAAGACTCAGGGAAGAGCATCTCCAGGACAGGCCGCAGTCCTGCCTTCCTCCCCAGTCCCCTGGGGAACCCTAAGGACTTTCTTCCAAGGTGATCCTGAAATGTGCATGTTGTGGTTATTGCTTATTTATTTCCCATTTATATTAATGTACTCTTATTATGTGCAACTTCTAACTATTACAGACATGATCCCTCTGACCAAGCAAGGTCTGATGAAGGTGCTTTCTAAAAAGTTGTTCCTTCTCTCCCTCAAAGCCCTGCCAACACGCTCTCCTCTCACTGAGCGCACACTCCAACCAGCAACCACACCCAGGGCCAGGCCCAAATGCTGTCCCCATGACTCTGCTCCCTGCTTCCTGTGACAAACCAAAGGGTCTGACCAGACACAAAATTGCCAGAATGTTCACACTGAGGAGTCTGAGTAGCATGCAGAGCAGTGGACTCAACAGAAATCCTAAGTTGGAGTCTGTTCTGTCATTAACCAGCCATGTGCCCTTGGACAAGTCAGCCCAAGCCTCACTTCTCAGTTTCCCCATCTGCTTAGAAATAAAATCAAAAGCAAACTCAAGGGGGCTTCTGTGAATTCTAAACTCCCTGCCCTGGAATAAGTAAAAGCTTCAGTAAACGAATGATGGCCTTGATAACGGAACCAGGTCCAGATCTTTTGGGTGTGAGAGTTTCCTAGTTGGAGGCAACACAATCCAATTCTGGGTAAGGAAAGCATAAATGACATTGAGGCACACAGGACTGAAGAGGAGGAGCCAAGCATGGGGATGGCAGAAACCAAAGTTGAGACAGAGGCAGGCACCCAGGCACCACACACTGTCCCATAACAAGAGTGTCTGGTCAGGACCCCCTCTGGGGAACAGCAGACGCCAGCCATTTTTAGGAGCCCTTTGTCTTTGCAAGGAGGAATCAAGTACTTGGCCTAATTGGGTCATGGGATGGCTGGATCTGCTGATATTCCCACTAGATTCTTTCTAGCGATACATGAACAATGCTTTGAAGAAGGGCAGAGAACTCTTCTGAGTGGACAGATGCCAAGCCTCCAGAAGACATTAGTAAAAGAGGAGCGAAAATGCTGCCATTATACAAGGAAACCTGCTTTCTCTAGGAGTCTAGAATCCGGACAGGCCAGGATAACACTAGCACCCAGAGAGCTCCCAAGGGCACGACATGCTGACTCAGCCTCCCAACAAAGGTGTTTCTTGTACCTGCTTCTCTACAGCCCTTTGCAGTTTTATCATGAAGACCAAAGCCCCTTGGTCATTAATTTCCCACCAAGTCATATAAGCAGGGAACTTCTGCATAGTTAATGGCTAAGCAGACATCACAGGTAATACTCTGATGTGGTCTACCAAATGATATTTACAAATTTGACATTAAAATGGTGACCTCTGTTGACTAGGAACAGTCCCTCTGGAATTTAGAAAGAAGGTGTTGACGTAAGATTGGGAATTCAAATCTGACTCCCCACTGCAGGTCTTTGGGACCCACTCTGGGTAGCAGGCCTGTCTTCCCTGAGGCTGTTTCACCTTCCTCAGCTCCCCCAGCTCCCAACCACACGCACACACTGTCACTGTCCACAATATTTTCAATTTCTCTATTTGAACTTAGCACAGTCCCTGGTACTGAGCCAACGTCCTGAATCTCCAGATTGATGAGAACAGGCTCTCTCCACCTCCCTCTCTTCCCCCCAGGTCTCTGAGGCTGCCCATAGCCCCTGCAGGTTAAGCAGAGAGGAGATTAGAAATTATCTAAATCACAACAATTCCCTGGCAGCTTTTGTATGATTGCAGGCTCTGGTGAACTAAACTGTCCAGCTGGGTAATTGAAGGAAACATATTTATTGAAATTCACATGCTTACAGTTATACTTAGCCCCTGGATACCAGCAAAGCTGACCTGAAAGAGAATAAAAAGCCCCTTACAGCATTCCAAGTAATCACTCTATACAGGCCCTTTGGGGTTTAACTCTCTGGTGGCAGGAAAGAGCTTTGATTTTCCACACTCCTGGTGCCTCTTAGCTGCTGCCAGCTGCCAGCTGCCTGCCAAGACTTGGGAAGGATATGAAGAGGGGACCCGCCAATATGGACAACCCCCCCCCCCATAAAAGGCTTTGCCCAGAAGGTGTCAGCAATATGGCCTTACTTTTCAGATTTCATTTTATGTTCAGAAAGAGGAGGACTTTGATCAGCTTGGTGAGCTCACTCTGAGTGACAGCTGCAGTTAGTAGCAGATGGGTGTCTAGAATAAGCATCCAGAGATCACAGGGGAGCTGACCTGGGCAAGGTCACCCCAGACTCTACACAACTTTGCTGAGACATCTAGGAAAGCAGGAGATTCGGAAAGCCTGGCATGCATTACATCCTAATAGATAAGTTTTCTTTTCATGGAAAGGAGGGCTCACAGAGGTGCCATTCCCACCAAACCAGAGAATCTAAAGAAATACCCAAGGTCATCAGAACTTATCTTTTTACAGATATTTGAGTCCTTTTACTAAATATCCATGATCTCAGCCAGGTTTTAATTCTTAGGCCCATCCATAAGCAGAGGGTGTTTCTTGTGGTGATGTCCAGGAAGTCATATTTGAGTTCATTAAGGAAAAACAGCATGCGACCCAGGAACAGCTCAGCCAAGGAGAACACCCCAGGCATGCACAGCAGAGGAGAGGCCACTACACTCTGAACTTCCACTGCTGTCAGTGGACTCTTCATTTACAACAGCCTCTCTAAAGTCCATACACAGGGGTTTCTTATTTTGTTCTGGGGAAGTAGGCATGTGTTTTGCCATAAGAGTTTGCCAAAGACTGCTTTTTGTTCTTGTTTCTGAAAAATCACATCTGGTAAAATGAAAATTAAAACAAAAAAGAACGACGTGTTATCTGGCAAGGCCTTTGGTGGGAACAGTGGCATTTGTGCAAGGTGTTTGCTATCTGATTCAGACGTCAGCAGTGGTGCTGGTGGAGAGACCTCTCGCAGCTAAGTAGGCCTGTCCCTATAACCACTGAGATGGCACAGGCAGGCAGGCCAGCCTAAGTGGAGAATTGTTGAAGCAGTTGTCCCTGAACCAGCAACTTTGAAATAAGTCCCATCATGGAAAGTACATTTTGACAAAGTTTTGTATAGGTCCTAGGCCTCAAATTTGGATATATTTTTCCTTGGAGATCCATCCAATCAATTCACTTTCCTATGGGTTTATTAAACCCCTTAAGGCATATAATAGCCTCCAACTATATGCACTGGAAAAGTCCAGATGGATCCAGAAATTTGGCACTGGGATTATTTTCTGGATGTATGCATAATTCTCAATAACAAGCAACAAAAGACAAGACAGATGCCCAAACAACACAAATCCTACTTGTTAGGAGAAAGATGAAAGTAAATACTATGGTGTCGAAGGCAGTGTTGGCTGGAATCACTAGGTAGTGCATCTGTGTAGAAGAAAATAAAGAATTTTCTTGAGCAGCAACAGGATCCCACACAAAGAAAAAAGAGAAGTAAAATACTAGCCAAGAGAGACATGACTTCAGACCCCTCCTCTTAATGGGAGCTCACGGTGACTTCCCCCCAATTCAGACTGAGCAATCCCTAAAAAGAAGCACAGTTCCTATGAGTGGAGAGTCAACCCATGGGTTGTTATTTAAAATTAGCCCTAAACCTTGTTAATCAGACCTCGGAATTGGTTATAAACTTCATGCTTGCATTCTCTGCAGCAAAAGGGTTTACAAAGTAAAATAGAAGTTATAAATCCTATTTAAGGGAATTACGAGGACAACCTAACTTGAAGGGCTTGAGCCCATTAATTGCTGGAATAAAGATTGATCGAACCAATTACCAATAGGTTACGGAGTGTTTCCAAAGTATCGTTCAGGGTCTCACTCAGATACTTGGTCAGCAATTAATATTGTCATACGTATCTGAAATTCAGTACAAGACGTTGAGAGCTTTTTTTGAAAAAAAAAAAAAAATTCAGATTACCTATCGCCCAACCAGGGCTATGTTCCACTTTAAACAGAACAAATCTGTGAAAAATCTAGATTTATAAAACAAATAATATGCTATAAAAATCTTGCTTTATTAGGCCTATAAACAGGAAGTTTCCCTATTGAATCTAAAAGATGATTCTTTCCCAAAAATAGGCTTCAGAAGAACTTCTTAGGAAGATGTCAGTTATATAAGGTGACCCATATCTGTGGGGCAGATTTATGTCAGCACGTCTGAGGCCTTTTCTGTGCTCTCTGTGTGAGCAGCTCAGTGTGAAGACAGAGCCCACGGCTTTGCATGGACTGCACTTCTCTCTGGCCTGTGTGAGAGCAGCAGCTCCTCCGGCTCACTGTTAGTCAGGGAATGAGGGCCTTGCTATGGAATTCATCCCTTTATAGACCCAAAAAAGATTGTGTGGTATATCTACAGTACACATAGATATTTAGGTCCATATACATGAATATATACATTTGGCACATGGAGTGCTCAGGAAGTGAGCTCCAATTTTTAGGGACTAATAGTAGGGTTTTGTTAATGTTTTTGACTGGTATCAATTCCCACCTCCTTAAAACATCCTAATATCCTTCCAAGGAGTCATCTCCTTCCTCTTAGATTCATCATGGGGTCTGTAGTCAGAATGTCCTCCGTATCTGGGCCTGTCCAATATTCCCTCCCACAACTTAGCTAGAAGTGTTGGCAATTGCAGTCCATCTGGCTGCCACTGTTCTCTTCTGACTCTGCCACAAAATTGTGGCCACGCTTCTGTTCCCTCCTTGCCAGTATCCACAAGACGAGCTCCTCCGCCTTCCCTTGTTCTGTGAATCTCCAACAATATTTAATACATTGCCTCTTGCTGATGTCAGGGACATCCAAGTTCTGTTGCTTATAACCAAGTGGTGCTAAACCTGGAGCCTCCACCCTGAACTTTAGAAATTTCCTCCAGCAAAGAAGTTAAGCCTACATCTCCAAACCTGTGCATTTTCTAGCTGCCTAGGTCACCTGATTCAGACCTCCTCCCTTATAGTTTTAGAGGACATGGTGTCCCTCCTCTGAAATTGATACCGCCACTCAGTAGGAAGACTTATTTATCCAGTTTGCCTGGAATTATCCAGTTTTCACTTTGAAAGCCCCACACCTTGGAACTCTCTCGGTCTCGACAAAACAGGATGATTGGTTACCCTAACTTACAACTTTTCTTTGTTTTTTCGGCATAATAGTGGAAGTTTTCCTGTCTGCCAGCAGACCGTTCAGTTTTCTTTATTCTGATTACCTCACATGTCTCACACTCTCAAAGATCTTATGGAGTTGCTACTATAATTCTTTATCTCCAGCCTGAAACCTTCACCCCACCTTATACTCCCATACTGCTAAAGTATTCAGGTAAAGATGCTCTGAGCTGATACTTCAGTCTCGTCATATTTCAAACTACATCCATCCTGATCCCCAACAGATGCGGGCACCACCACTCCAGCGGAAACATAGCCCAAGAGCAATTTGACAGTAAACGCTGAAAGTTAAAAGACTTATACCCCATTCACCCTAGAGAAACATTTTCATATGTGTTGAGGAAGCAGAGATAAGAATTTTTATTAGCACATTATTTATAATGACAAGAAATGGAAACTACTCAACAGAGTGTAATGTATAAATAAACTATGGTAGATCCATACGGTAGAATCCAATGCAACAATTAAAAGGAACATCACTGTTAATTCCTGTACAGTTTATTATGTTGGAGCACTGTTCTAAGAGAAAGGTCTAGAAAAATAAATATCAAAATAATAATGGTTATTATCTCTAGAAGAAACGAATTGGGTTTGTTAAGAAGTAATTAGTAGTGACTATGATGTTTTCATAGTTTATTTAAGGTAGCATTTGCATATATTATTTAAATAATAAAAATTCATTAAAAAAAAGACATGGTTTTCCCACTCAGTTCCCCACATCAGCTAGTACTGCCATTCTTTACTCACCCAGACTCAAATCCATGGTATTAGTCTCCTTACATACCCCTTTCTTTAATTTCTTCTCTGTAATCAATGGGTTTTCAAGTGTCATGAAATCCTTCTTGAAATTGATGTTGGAATCAGTGTGATGGAAATAGGCAAATGTTACCTGAAAGGAGTAACAGATTAAATGTGTAGACCTATAAATCAATAACAGATACCTTGGTTGGAATGAGTTTGCCCATCAGTGCCTACAGATCCCACAGTGGCATGAAAGGAAGGTGGGAGGCAGGGAGCACCTTGTCCTCAGGCCTGGTAATCTAGTGGGTGGGGGATGGGCTTCAGAAAGATCAAAAATTCAGCATGGAGGTTAAGCAGAACTTTGCTAAGTACCTAGAGAGAGATGTATCTAGGAGACGCCCTGTACTATAGGAAATCCTAGGAGGTTTTTAAAATCTCAGAACCGATCAAATAGTGTCTGACTAGGTGTCAGAGGGCATCTCATCTGATCCACCATTGGGTGCACGACTTGAAGCCAACAATGCCCCTCTTTTTCTCTCGGTGTCACATGGCAAGTTCTGATTCAGTGAACTGATTGAACAGATGAAATATACAGACAAGGAAACTAAAGCACAAGAGGGGTAGTCATTGGTCTCAGCTCACAGAACAAGAGAAGGCGGGTCAGAGAGTCACCCCCACATTATCCCCTTCCCTGATCTCGGCCCCCCACCACACAGAAGCACTCAACTACTTCCCCAGGAGCTGATAGCCTACATACAAACCCTTGGCGGGTAAGGGCACACCCATGCATTTTGTTTATCATTCCACTGTCTTAAGATCATTTGTAAAGCCTGAGTGTTCTCCATCACTCTTGGTAGCCAAACACCAGTGCATCAGCTGTTCCACCTGCTCCTAACTGGAAAGGGGCTGCTTGCCATTGTGATATACTGTCAGTGTCACCAGGGAAGCCACCAGACTCCATGGGACATCTTCTGGTCTCTTGAAAGTTTCCCTAAGGGCCTTAGGACAACCGGAAACTAAACAGTATTTTCATTCAATAAAAGGAAACCTTCCCTCCCACCTTCCCTTGGGCTCTAATGTCCAGGCAGTGAGCAGAATAGAAGTTCTGTTTCTGGACCAGAGGTTCTGGCTGTGGGGCAAGAGATATACAGACTCCCAAACAAAGCAGTGTTTGATTGTTATTCCTGTGTCTGAACCCATGGAGTCTTTCTTCTCAGTGAGCACCGGAGCCCAGAAAGGATTCCTGTTCCGCCTTTAGGACTTCTCTCCTAAGAAGCTCTTCCTGCTTCCCCTCAAAGTCAAAGGCAACTGATCTATCCAGGTTCTGCCAGAGTAAATCTGACTTCTCTGAAGGTGGGACCTAAATCCTTCAGCTCTGAGGTCTCACCATGCAACTCACTTGCATTTTTCATGTAGTGCAAATAGATAAACCATTTTTAATGCTGAGCTGAGCAGCCTATGTGGTGTTATATTGAACTGGAAGAACATAAATCATTGTGTGGAAGTCTCCTTCCCTGCTTGGAAGTATGGCTTTCGCCCCTATAGCCTACACTGGGCCCAGAGAGGGCATTTCCCATCTCAGAACTGAGCAGGAACTCCAGGGAGTCTTCAAATCCTACCCATGTTCACCTTTACTCCAGGGGGGCTTGAGGTGGGTGGTGGGGCTAGAAAGGAGGGCCAACTCAGGGAAGCACTCAGCATGGAGTGAAGATGTCTACAGTGCATGCGCCCCTCTGCTGCTACCCTCTCCTGCCCTTCAAGGCACTCCTCATGTTTGCTTTCAAGTCAGTGCCCCAGAACTCCAGCATCACCCCCCTGCCTCCTCCACCCCTCAGTTTCCAGGGAGAAACTCAGCTAAGGGTCAGGAAGAGAGCAGTCAGAAGACACTAATTAAGAAATATCTGTGGTGCAATAGCACTTTGGACACTGATTTAATAGGTATGATCAATATTTCAAGACTCCCAACTTCAATATGCAAAAAAGAAAGAAAAAGAAAAAAACTGTAGCATTCTTAATTTCTAAGGCTGACTTTAATTTCGGACTCTGAGTCCCCCATCTGCCCTGGAGCAGATGAGATATAATATAATTCGTTTAGAGTTTTTATCTTCCAGTGTGATTTTTAAAAATCAAATCTAGGGGCATTAACTCTTTCCCAGTTTGATTTAAAAATTATAACAAAACCATTCCATCCTGTACTTTTCTTCTACTTTTTCTAAACCACTCTGAACTTCCAGGGTGAGTGTGGTCACACCAGGCACACCCAAGAACAGTGGAGAGGTCATCTTCATGATGGGCCCAAGTTGGTGGAAGGGAGAGAGGTCCTTCTTGATCTCCTCCAAGCTGCTCTCTTCCCAGTTCTGTCTATGTTCTCTGTGCTGGTTAGGGGGCTGGCTCCAGTCACCAGAAGCCAGCAAGTGCTCTAAATGGAAAAAAGAAAGCAAAACTGTCTCCTCTACTCCCATCATTCTGACCGCAAACATGAAGTGTTCGCACAGACCCCACAGGTTAAGGGCTCAGTCCCACAAGACAACCCCACTTTCGAGGCTACTCATAAGTCATTATGAATCTAGATTCTCACAACCTCTCTTCATGTTCAATCATTTGCTAGAAAGGCTCCTAAAACTCAGAAAAATGTTCAATTTATTGTTACCAGTTTATTTTTTAATTTTTTTATTTTATATATATTTTACATAATTGTTCATTTTTGTACAATGTTTTCTTCCTTTTCCCAGGTGTAATCTCCCTAGAATTTCCACCACCAATTCACCCGTGCACCATCGCCATAGTCCTTTGTGCTCTTCCCGCCCTCATTTTGGTCCCTCTCCTTCCCCCTCCCTTGCAGAATGTCTCCAGTTTGTTTTTGTCAGTTTATTTTTGTTTCGCTTTATTTATTTTATTTTTTATTATTGTTTTTTTCCATGACCCCATCTTTGGTTTGCCTATATTCCTCCTATAAGTGAAACCATTGATATTTTTCTTTCTCCTTCTGACTTATTTCACAGAGCAAAATCCCTTCTAGTTCCATCATGTTGCTGCAAATGATAGTTTGTCTTTTTGATTGCTGAGTAGTATTCCATTCCATATATACCACATCTTCTTGATCCAGTCATCTATTTTTGGACATTTGGGTGGTTTCCAAGTCTTACCTATTATAAATAGTGCTGCAGTAAACATAGGGGTACAGGTATACTTTTAAATTTATGTTTCTGTGTCCTTTGGGAAGATCCCTAGGAGTGGAATTGCTGGGTCATATGGTAGCTCCATTTTTAGTAGTTTGAGGAACCTCCACACAGCTTTCCACAGTGGTTGGACCAGGTTGCATTCCCGCCAGCAGTGTGGGAGAGTTCCTTTTCCTCCACATCCTCATCAACATTTGTTGTTGCCCATTTTTTTAATATGTGCCATTCTCACTGCTCTAAGGTGGTATCTCATTGTGGTTTTGATTTGTGTTTCCCTGATTATGAGGGATGTTGAACATTTTTTCATACACCTGTTGGCCATTTGCGTTTCCTCTTTGGAGAATTGTCCCTTATCACCAGTTTATAAGATACAACTCATGAACAGCCAGATGGAAGAGATACAGAGGGCAAGGCAGGGGGGAAGCTGTCCCTCCAATGAAAACTCTGCCTGCACCCCCATGTTCTCAGCAACCCAGAGCTCTCTGAGCCCTGTTGTGGTTTTATGGCACCTCTATTACAACTGCATGATCGATTAGATCATAGTTGATTGACTCAATGCTTAGTCCCTCTCCCCTGGGAGATCCTGGGACAGGGCTGAAGGTTCCAACCCTCTAACCCATGGTAGGTTTCTCTGCCAATCAGCCCCCATCCTCCAGTAGACACCTTGTTAGTGTAAACTCAGGTAAAGTTTATACTAACTGAACTTAGGGGCTTATTATGAATAATAAACGGTGCTTATCTCACCCCCATCACTCAGAAATACCAAAGGTTTTAGAAGCCCTGTGCCAGGAACCAGAAGGAAGTCCAAAAGTATATTTCTTATTATTATCACAATATCACAGGCCCTCATCCCAAGAAATTCTGGGACACTTTCCACCTTTCCCATCTGACTCCGATGGCATCTACCTTGAATGCCCCTCTGTGTGACTGGGACGTTCAGTGGTCTCTAGAAATCTTTGTTGGGTTGTTTTTGTTGTTATTGTTTTGACATTTTTTTATTGAGGTAATGTTGGTTTGCATCATTGTATTTTTGGAAGTATAGGATTCCCCTCCTTTCTGGTGGTGTTACCATAGTGCTCCCACCACCAAAGCACCCAAAGTCCATTTCACTCTTGCCCCACTTCGTGCTCCCCCATCCTCCCCCCTTCCTCTCAATGTCTCAGATCTATAGTTAGTTTTCCAGGTGAGTTTTTGAGTTTGGCTTTATCCATCTCTTTGTTTGGTTGCTCTATATTCCACATGTAAGTGACACCATCCAGTGTTGGTCTTTCTCCTTCTGACTTATTTCACTTAGTACAACCACTTCCAGCTCTATCCATGTTTCTGTAAATGGCATGAGGCTTTTTCTGAGAATATTCTATTGGGTATATAGACCCAATCCTTAGTCAAGATCCTTAGTCTTGATTCACTCATCTGTCTTTGGGCACTTTGGTTGTTTCCATAGTTTGAGGATTGTAAATAGTGCTGCAGTGAACATGGGAGTGCAAGCTCCCCTCTGACTAAGTGTTTTTGTGTTCTTTGGGTAGGTACCAAGGAATGGAATTGGTGGGTCATATGGCAGATGCACTTTTCATCCTTTGAGAAACCTCCATACTGCTGTCCATAGGGCTAGACTGACTGCATTCCCACCCACTGTGTACGAGGGTCCCTTTTTGTCCACATCCTTTCCAGCACTTGTTTTTGGTCCTTATCATCTTAACAGACTTTACTCTCAGTTCTTCCTTCAAATGCTTCAACTCAGGACTACAAGAAATTTTGGGGATCTTCTTCTTTCACCTTTGATAAACATGTACATCTTAAAATATACCTACTAACTCCACACAATCAGGACTCCTGGTTTCAAGGTCAAGAAGTAACATGCCACTATTCCTGATTTCAAATACTCTCTTAATCACATAGGATCAGAAGGAGAGGGAGTGGCTGAGCAAAGACTAGCAAAGACCACACTAACAAAATTTAAGTTTCGTAGAACCTCATCTACACAGACCACCTTCTGAGCTCCTGGGAGGAAACTAGCAATGCTTTTACATAGTCACTGGCTATGTAACATTTGCAAATGTCAAATATTTTAAAATCAAGTAGTTGAAACCACTGTTTCTTTCTACTCTGATTTCCTGTCCACCATGCCGCATCTCGTACCTGGTGGCCATGGAATGTCCATGAGCATTGTTGGGATATAATTAAGGATAAGCTGAGTTGGGAATACAGCCTGGATTTAGTGGGATCTAAATATATGGTTCACGGTTCATAATCATTTCTTTCTATACATAGTAAGTTGTTGCCAGGCATTCGGACATGGGAATGGACCCTGTGCCAATCACCCAGGTCTTAAGTTTGTACAACAAGAGGCTGTAACCACATGAACATGTCCTGCATCTTCATAACAGTCAAAGAACAAAGTACAAGGACAGAGGAGAGAAAACAAGACTTGAAATATTCAAAGCCAGAAGCTAGTCTGTGGAATGTTTTTCCCATCCCATCATACAAATCACTTTGTAAATGGAAGATTTGTTTTCCATCAATCCTTAGTCAAGACATAAGTCCTCTCCTATCAGAAAAATAATCTGAATGAAGTACATTTCCTGGCAGAAAAATGTATTCTTTCTCTTAAAGCAACCCCCTAACTTAGGTTCTTCTTCCCACTGTGTCTTTTTCTCTTCTGTTTTCCTCCATCTCCTCTATCCTAAACTCTCCTTCTCCTCACCCTCCAGCTCTCTTTGTCTAGAGCCAGGTTTCTCAGTCTCGCCACTACTATGTTTTGAGTCAGGCAAGTCTTTGCTGTGGTCAGTGCTCTCCATTAGAGGGTGGTAGAGCATCACCTCTGCATCCACCCTCTAGATGCCAACAGCACTTCCCTCCCCAGCTGTGACAACCAAAATGTGACCAGACATGGCCAAACAACCCCGGGGCACAAACTTACCCCTTATGGAGAACCACAAGCTGAAACCATAGGAATGTAAAAGTGGTTCTATCAAAACACATCCAAGCAAGTGTGCAAATCTGCAGACTGATAATGTAGAGTCCAGTGTCTTCTCTGCCAGTGGCTGGCCCTCGGTGGTGAAAGTCCTACAATTTTTATGTAAATGAAAGAGAGTGATCAGCTATGCTATGTCAGTTAGGAAATAAAATATGCACTAATACTTTAACAGGTTATTCCATCATAACAGCAGTGTAAAAGGAATAGGTCCCTCCCCTTCTCTAGATCTCAGTTTCCTTGTCTCTAAAATAAAAGGGTTAGAACAAATCAAATGTGTTTCCTCACCGTGTTCAATGTGTTAGGTCCCATTTCAGGTCCAGCACAGGATGCAAACCCCCAGTTCTGGTGAACAGGGGACTGATGGGTCCACAACACTCTGTGGGAACTACCCACCCATTGGGCTTTCCTCCACGGTGACCACTCTTCTATACCAGGGTGCCCGCTGATTACTTTGACTTTCTGCCTATCCCAGGACCAGTATGATATTACTCTAATCATTGATGCTTTATAGCATATTTTAATACCTTGTGTTTTTCTTTTTCAGAGTTGTCCTGCTATTCTTCTTTATCTTTCCATATGCATTTCAATCAAACGAGCTAGTAGATGGAGTGACTCACTAACCAGTTTTTAATTCTGATCTTGAGCATGAAGTTTCATCTCTCTTAACACTGACTTTTCATCTGTAAACTGAAATCATAATGTAAACTGAGATCATAAGCTTGCAAGGTTATCAGGACAATTACATTGACAGATTTAGTGAAATGTCTTGCATATATTAGATGCTCAATGCACAGAAGTTATTACAATTATTTCTTTAATGTCTAAATAAGCAAAGCACCGATGATCAAACATGCAGTTAATCTCCTCTAAGAGCAAGTAGCTGCTAAGACCCAGTTTCCATATCTGCATTGCGGGGCCAAAAGTGGGTCTTCCTGTATCATCAAATGTGGGTGAATATGATGGCCCAGTGGAAACACTGAATTATGGGGAGAAACACTGCAAAAACTTCTGGGTTTATGGTTGAAATTCCAAGCACAGTAGGAAGGGACAGAAAATTGTCCATACATTTCCTCTTATTCAGAAAAATATGAGCTAAAGCAGGAAGCTCAGCTCCTATTGTTGGGAGCAGCAGGGAATATTAGGGGCTATGTGTGCTGAATATATTTTTTGCGTATTATCTTGTAAAGAGCAGCAAATTTGGCTTCATAACAGTGAGATCAAGCATAGCAAATTTACTTAAATTCTTGGAGTGCATTACTGAATCACAGTCTTTCTATGTATTTCACCCCTAAAAAAAAGGATTTAATAACCTCTCTGCTGCACTCTTTGTCTGGGTGAAAAGCAAGGGGAAAGAATACGAGTGGATTTGATGAATTACAACTTGTCTTGGGCATAGGACAAAGCTCATTTGGTTGTTGCAAAGCAAAAAATTGGCAACTCCGGTGAATGGAGAAGTCAGTGTAGCTTGGGGAGAGAAGGTGAGCTTGTCTTCTTTCTAGATGAATCCTTCAGGACCCTGCCTATCGGCTCCAGTGAACACCTGGAAAGGTGCCCACAGTACTGGAGAATGTGGAATGTCTTGTTCCAGCAGAAGGAATAAAGACAAATGTCTGGCACTCAACTCTGAGTGACTGGAAGGCCTCGCTCAGGCCGGCTGACAAAAGTTTAATGATTCATTGACCCACAGGCTGGGTTAGAGTACAGAGGACAGTGCTATACCCCGAGAGTCTATTCTAGAGAAAATTATCCCACCATGATTGAAACCCATTCCTAATCCTCAGCATGTCACCTTTGACCTCTCTCCAAATAAAGACAGGTTCTAAGGATCTAGCACCAGAATGCAGACAGACATGGAATACTGGCCCAGAGGACTCTTCATAGTGGCATGCAAAGGGCAGAACCTGATTCCCTGGGACTTCACTGCCAAGCATCTGCTGTAATCCCTGCCCTGACACCTTAGGTAGTGACATTGACCAAGCAGATGGAGGCTGGAGGGGACCCAGCTGACAAGCCCAGACATGATTGCCCCAGTTGTCCTTGAGTTCATTCATTCTAATAAAGGATATTCAGCTCATCCTACAGCTAGAAATTTCTGGGATAATACAAAATCACTTTCTGTAACACTATTGACAGCCTCTCCAGATTTGCGGTATTTCCTGTTTGGGGAAGATTTGTTATTCCACAGGGTTAATGGTTCACAGGACTTGAGTTTGCCTACATCAGAAGTTCACAATCCTTAACCCGTGAGAAATTCCCAGAGAACTTTCAAAAACGCCGATCTCTTCAGCATCCAACCACTGAGATGCCATTATAGCTGCACTGGAGCAGGGTCCAAGGCATGCGTAGCTTTTTCACACTCTCTAGGTGTTTCCGAGGTATAATGACTGGCTGGAAAAAGTGCCAAGGACAATTTCTTACCACACATATAAATATCAACCCAGCTGTCCATGAACGGTGTGATCATGACAATCAGTTTGTTTCACAGCTAATAATGGTAGGTAGATGTTTCCTGAAATTTTTCCTTAGAAGTCCCTGGTAACCCTATCTACTCAAACCTGATTGGTGCTAATTTAAGGGTATGATCTAACAAAAAGGCTGAGCACAGGGAAGGAATGCCAGAAAGAAATGCCTGGACTTCTGTAGAGGGATCCATAATTCACAGGTTATGTGGCTCAGTCACATGAATGCACTTAAATACAAATGTTGCCTCAATATTGCCAAGGATCCTTCCAGGCTCCCTTAAAAGCATGTTCTCCTATCAACTATGGGATTAGTTCAAACAGCTTCTCCTGGTTTTCTTTCTTTGATACCACTGCTTCACCTTTATCTTCCTGACTCTTAAGTGTATGTTCCACAGAGTTCTGTCCTCGCCCCTGCCACTTCTCCCTGTATTCAACACTTCTCACCATCCAAGGCCAACTGATGGCTCCCATATCCATGACCTCCAGCCCAGATACCTCATCGCGAGACACAGTCCTCTTAGCTAAGGACCAAGCAAGTGTCCTCACTCAGCTCTCCTGTCTCACACAGACCTCCCCCAACCAATAACACCAAGTAGGACTCACCCTTTTCCTCTCACAGCTTGTTTCTTGCTCACAGGTTCCCCCCTTTGGTGAAGGTGCACATTCCACCCAGGATTCAAGCTAGAAATGGGGAGTCATCAAAGTCCCTTCTTCAAGCTTCCCCACCAAGTTAATCACTCACCCTCTGGATTTTACCTGCTAAATGACTCTCAAGTTCAACACTTTTTTCAACTGCTGAAACAGTGCATGATAACATTATAGATATTTTAGGCACATATCATTAAAAATCAACATGCATGTACGCTACAATAAGTTCGCCACTAAAAGTCTAATTCTATCCCTCACGAGATAATGGTTCCCTTTATTTTGCTTTACCCCCTCCAATACCAAAGTTCATTTTTGTTTAGCTTAGTTTATCTGTTTGTTTTCTATGTATATATATCCCACATGAGTGAAATCATACGAGGTTTGCCTTTCTTTCTCTGGCTTATTTCATTAAGCATGATACACTCTATGTCCATCCATGTTGCTGCAAATGGCAAGATTCCATGTTTTTTGACTAGCTAAATAGTATTCCACTGTGCATATGTACCGTGTCTTCATCAGCCAATGGGCACTTAGGTTGTTTCCAGTTCTTGGCTATTGTAAATAATGCTACAGTAAATGTAGTGGTGTACATATCTCTTGAAAAATTGTTTTTCTCTATTTTTTTTATAAATGCCTAATAGTGGGAAAACTGGATTGTGTGGATTATATTTTTTTGAGGAATTTCCATTCTGCTTTCCTAATGACTGTACCAATTTATATTCCCACCACAGTGTATAAGGGTTCCCTTCTCTCCACATCTTCTGCAATGCTTGTTTCTTGTTTAGCGATATAGCCATTCGCATAGGTGTAAGGTAAAATTTTTGTTTTGATTTATATTTCCCTAATAATAAGAAATGATGAACACCTTTCCATGTGCCTATTGGCTATCTAGATATCTCCTTTGGGGAACTGTCTATTTAGATCCTCTGCCCCTTTTTTAGGAAGTGTGTTTGCTTTTTGTTCTTGAGTTTTATGAGTTCTTCATACATTTTGGATATTGACCCCTTGGCAGAGGTATGATGTGCAAATATCTCCATTCAGTAGAATGTCTTATCATTTGATACAGGTTTCTTTCACTGTGCAAAAACTTTTTGGTTTGATGTCGTCTCAGTTGTTTATTTTTGCTTTTCCTCCCTTGCCACTGAAGTTAAATCTCCAAACACATCTTGGCTGATGTCAAGGAGTATTGCTTTTGTTGTCTTCTGTGGTCTATTATGCTTCCATAGCTTTCTCTAACCCTTTTGATCCCATTCACTGAGTTATTTACATCTTGAATCTGTCATTTCCTTATTTAAAACTTCCATTTATAGCTTCTATTTGTTTCTTTATTTCTGAGATAATTAATTTGTTTTTCTGAGTTTTATTCTATCTCTTTGGTTAGCTTTTCTGAGTCCTCTTGTATTCTTTTGAGCTGCCTTTTTGAGTTTTATTTTACCCCTTTGAGTTCCTTTATTTTAGCAAATTTGAACTCTTTGTCTTGAGTTATAACCTGCCATGTCTCTATGGTTGGATTCTGGAGAGTTGGTCTCTCCCTGTGACATATTTCCTTGAGGTTTCAAGTTACCATGTGTTATATTTTTTGCCTGCCCATTTTGCTAATTTAAATTTCTCTGGTTTTTCCTTGTTGTTGTTGCTTATTTCTTTAAAATATGTATCAGCAACTTAGAGCTGATGTATTTTTGCTTTTTCAGTAGGTGGCACTGTGACTTGATTTGATTTGACAGTTTTGGCCTTTGCTGGCCTCCATAGCTACTGAAGCCAGTATTTGCCATTTGCTTAGTCAGCATGAAAACAGAAGGGCATGGAGGGGTCCAGCTGCTGTTGCAAATGTGCTGGGGGGAAGGGACACTGGTTTGCGTTCATGGCACCATCAATATCTCTCCTTTCTCATGTCCCAGACCTGCGACTCTGCAGTTTCTGTATGCTCAGTGACTTCACCAGGTCAATCCCAGTTCCAATAGTGTAGGGGAGGAGTGTAGTCCAATGTGCCTCTCCAGTGTCCTCTTGCCCGTGTGTGGCATCCCCAGCCCCTCCATACGGCCTTCACCTAGAGCAAGGATGTGTGCCTCCATACCATCTCCGCTCTTTCCTCCCCGGATTCCTTGCCAGGCCAACAGACCTGCTGTCTGGGGTTTTTTTGTCAATAAAGGGTGACTCTCCATGTACCTTCTGGGGCAGTCTCTGTTGGTCTCTGAGGTACAAGAGGTGCTTCTTTCTCACAATGAACTGTAGGACTCTATTGGTGTTATCTTTTGAACTAAAACAACTAATTTTAGTTGTTCCTCTTGGGAACAAAGCAGTATCTTATGACTGTCACTGCACCACACATATGAGATAGGGAGGCAGGCATCTGCTACATGGAGAACTGAGAATGCACATAGCCAGGGTCCAAGAGAGAACAAGAGGACTGAACTACAGAGGCAAGAGTGCTTTCTCCAGTTGTTGCATTTGGATAAATCACTCCTCCTCCCTGGAGATGGAACAGCAATGGTGTTGGAAGGAGGATAGGTGTTTCCGTCTCTCAGAAAAGGGAGGAAGCAGTTCCCCTTGCATAGCAGAATTCCATTCACTGTGGTATTTCTAGAGACTGCTTTGGGGCATGTGGAAGATGCCCCCGCCCCACCCAAAGGTTCACTAGAAGAACAGAGGGAGTAATTGCTGAGGAATTTGCATGAGAAGAAAAGAACTCACTATTCTCCTCCCTGGGACAAAATGGTGGTCCCTTCTCTAGATGGAGGGACCACATGAGCGTGTGGATTATGCAAGTACAACCTCTGAAGATGCTGTACCCATCAGTGAGATAGAGAGGAGGAAACCCAGTCTGCACTGTGCTTTGAGTTCAGCAGCCAGGGAAATACAAGCTTTCTATTCAGTCAGCTCCAGAAACAACTCTGGGGAGCTGAGGCATTACCCGGGAACCAACATCCACCACAATGAAGAGAAAGCCAACTTCTCAGCACCCACTGGTTGGTTATTCAGTATGACTGCATGCCAGTGGTTCTGCCTTTTTCTCTCTATTTCAAAGCAGGCACAATATTAACTAAACCCATAATATAATCATTCTGGGTTTTAAATTATAAGGTCATTCTTAAAGAAATGCTTCATTTTGCTGTTCACAAATGACTTCTCTGGCTCAAAATTGAAATTGCCACATTACTGAAACTGCTTCTTTCCAGATGGGAGGGAAAGCTTTAGATTTTAACAGAAAGGAAACTGCCTAATTGTCCAGCATTAAAATAAAGAATTCTGTGCAGGCCTTCCCTCCCCCTTTTCTCTGTGTTGTTTTTATAAAAGCAAGACCTGACCTGGTATTAACAACCCCCCCTCCCAATGAAATAGTCTTTACATTCCAAAGGCTTCACATCTAAGGTCAACTGCACAAACACCCTCTTTTTTGACCTTCCCTCCCTCTCTTTTACTCATCCTTCCTGGTATGAGTAAATAGTACCATATGGTAAATTGGAAACCCTACTATGTGCCAGCTCTATGATGAACTTAGTGATTTCACAAAGAATATTCCCTGACCTCATGGAGTTTCAGTTTAGAGACCAGAGATCCATTTTCTTAGCAAATTCATCAATGAGTCACTCGTTTCTCCTGAAAAGAGAAGAGCTGTTTGGAGAGCATGTACATCTCTGCATCCAAGCCAACAATAAACCTGCAAACAGCCTCCTCCTTCCAGCCTTTTCCTTGCTGGAAAAGCAAACCCAAGTGCACACTGAGTCATGAGTCCCCACTGAGGTAGTGGAAGCAGGAGGGTGGTGGAGGTGTGCAGGAGAGGAGGTGAGCTGTCCTCTCTAGAAACCCTGACCCCATTCTCTACTCCATGACTCCACGTCAAGCAGAACTGGCCTCATGGATATATCTGAGACTCTGGCTGAAGATGGCAGTGGGGGTTCCTTTCTTTTCAGTGCTTATCCTCCACGTCCCTTCTTCTCTGTACCCCACTTGAAGGGCAACCAGTTCTCCAACAGCTTCCAGCCCAAAACTGTGCCAGCTGTTGCCCCAGCATCTGGAGAGTCTGTGTGCTGACACAGTTGCCGCTAACAGCCTGCACCCTGATTATGAGAAATCCTAAAGCTTGCGGCATTAGCTGAGCCAACTTCCCGAAGAGTTAGTTTCTCCATGCTCTGGAACTGTCACTGTGAATCTTCTGCCACATCCTTCATTAGGCCAGTGACCCATTAAGGTGTTAATTGTGAAAAGCACCCACTCTGCTTTCTCCTCATATCGCTCTACATCCTGGCAATGCAGAAGCCCTTCCTCTCCCAAGCACCTCTGAGACCAAGGGTAGAACTCAGTTTTAAGGGCAGGGTGCTGAAATGCTGACCTGGGAGAGAAGTTGAGGGAGTCACAGATAGATGTAGAGAGCTGGAAAGACACCGAGGCAGCCTTCCTGGGACACATAGACCCAAAAGTATGAGAGCGAGTTAGCAGGATGTCCGTTTATGGACTCAACTCATCTTGCAGTTGTTATTGTTTGTCATGCAAAGTGTTTCAGAATGTATTGAATTCTTTATCAGTATTTAAAAATCAGAACATTCCCCCTTGAAATCTGAATTGCCAGATTCAGGATGAGTCATGTCTGGGCAGGCAACAATGGCAACGAACTGGAGAAGAGTGGGCTTCTGCCCCTAGTTTGCCACGTTCACCCCCGTCCTTCCAGGCACTCGAGTGGCCTGCCGGCCCTGCTTGCACTTTAGTTTGCAGGTGTTAATTGCAGTTCTCAACTTCAAGGAGGGTCCTGATCCTTGGGGAGGCAAGAGGCTAACAATCAGAGTAGTAAGTTAGTAATGGTTGTTAGAGCATCAATATTTGCTAGTGATTTATTTTTTTTTAAGATTTATTTTTTATTTATACATGCAAGCAGGGGTACAGGCCAGAGGTGTGGGACGGTGAGAGGGTTCACCAGACATGGAGCGGGGAGCAGAACAGGCAGATCAGAAATACACTGCTGAGGGGAGCAGCGGGCAAGGCAGGAGAGGTCTGCCGTGCCATGTGGGATTCTCCCTGGCCGGGCGTCGAACTCGCGTCGCCGCTGCCGACAGCTCCATAGCGCAGCACTTAACCGCTGCGCCACTGGGGAGGCCCTAGTGATTTACTTTTAAAACCTATCAGAGCAGCACCAAAGTTACGCTTGTGATAAATTTGTGTTTTTCTCAGTCATGCATGTTCCAATATGCTCCCTGGAGAGGAGAGCGAAACCCAGGACATAGACCTGGGCACAGTGTGCGACCGCCATAAGTCTGTGTTAAGGCAGAAGCAGGGTTGAGGCCATTGGGTGTTGAGAGCCATGTCATTTAATTGATGAGAAGAATATTCTGTGAAGTTCATGATAGCCCTGGAGGACAGGTAGAACGGTTGATTGTTCTCCCATCACACACACTCACACACACTCACACACACACACACACACACACACACACACACACACACACACACCAGAAGACAAACGCATCCAATTTCACCATGTGGATCCAGGACTGAAACCCTGAGGGCTGGATGAAGGGGTCGATACAGCTCTCATGTGGCCAGGTCTGCCTGTAGGCGAGCCCCACACGTGACCTCCTGAGATGTCCTCCAGCTGGGGTGAAGTCAAAAAGGGAATGGGGGCTAAATCAGAAAGCAAAGTTGTGTCTGCAAGGTTGAGATGCCGGGGCAGAGAAAGCAGAGCAAAGACCCCTGCAGGGTTGATGGTGAGAGTCCCGTCTCCACTGCTCAGCCACTGTCTCCTTCTCTGTGTCCCACTCAGCCAGAGCACTCCGAGAGAAGGGACGGCCTCCAGGTCTCTCTAGAGCTGTCTGTTTCCCCATCCTGTGAACATGCCTGACTTCTAGTGAGCATCAAATCAATGTAAACCTACTTTCCAGGTTTTATTTCCTGTAATTATAACTTACTATATTTAAAATAACCATACAGCTGGCATAAGAGAGCCCTCTTTACAGCAAACTCCTTGAAAGAATAGTCTAGACTCAGTACCTCCAATTTCTCCTGAACCCATTCCTGTTGGGTTTTTGCCCCAATCGTTCCATCAAACATGCTCTGGTCAATATTATTTCCAATTCAAAAGACAACAGAGAGAGAAAGCAGTGGCAGCTGATGGGGAAAAAAGACCCAACAGGAGGTTGTCTCTTTCAAATGGTGCAGCAGTAAGTTAGTGTACTAAGTTTGGAAGTGGCCAGTAGAGGTGGGGAGAACAGATGGCAAGACAGAGAGGGGCAGTGGCTACAGCGATGCCCCAGCATTGAGGAGGAGGGATGGAGTTAATGTGCAAGGGCAAGGTGGGCTAGTCATGGAGCTCACACAGTTCTCTGGAAAGACAGGCTGGAAGGCAGAGCACACAGCGCAGATGCTGCAGTGTGAGGGATCTGGAGGCGGGAGCCTGTAGAACCCCCCTCAGATTGCCTCACCTTCCCAGCAAGACAGGACACAAGGTACAATCAGAGTGTGGATGGGTGAGGAGGCTTGGGAGATTTTGATGCAAGAGAATGTATAAAATAAAATTTTTGGAGAGAAGGAGAGTAAGTGAACTAAGGAAATAACTTATGACTGTTGGCAGCATTAAGTTTGTAGTTATGCATAAAAGTATGAAGAGATTCAGCCTACTTGTGATCTGGGTTTTTATTTTAGCAGTTATATTCAGCTGCATGGATGCAGGCATGGGCCAAAGGGCATAAAACAAAGTGCAATGGCAAGGTTGTTGGGGGCACATGCAAGAGAATAAAAATAATATTCAAACATGGGATTGAAATTGGGGGAGGAAGGAATCAGTCACATCAAGAAGAAAAGGCAGGGGAGACTATTGGATCGCCGAATCGAGTGTCATGGAGCCTAAAGGATTACTAGTGTCAGAGAGTGGATGGAGTGAGCTGAAAGATTGAAGGTGGAAGTCAGGGAAAATTGTGTAAAATGGAGTCTTGGGAAAACTACAATTACTAGTAAGGGTAAGATCAAAGATAGGACTACGGGAGTGAATAGCTAAAGTGGAATGGAATAAGCACTAAGGAGGAGAGAAATTCAAGAACTGAGAAAATTATCCAAAGGTGTGTGGGAATCACCAAGAATTAAAATAGGAGAGATGTTGGAGAGAGTGAGATAGTCATCCAGGACACAGAACAGTCGAGAAATGGGTGGGGGGGGGCTGAGGAGTTTGCAGAGCAAAGCAGCACCATTGGGAAGGACTGGGGCAGTCTTACTGCAGAGAGTAAAACTTTCACCAAGGCAGGAGGAAGGCTGGTCTAGAAGCAGAGTGAGGAACTAGGAGGCCAGAGGGATGAGGACGCAGGATGAGACAGACACTAGTGATCATTTATAGAATCACAGAGGAAGTGTGCTCAGGCAGATCCAGTTTCCCATAAGAGAAGAGAGAAACACCCGGATGTTGGGGATATGGTGGGTTTTACTGATGCTGGACCAAGTCACTATGGACAGTTTCCATGCATTGGGGTAGGATGGGAGATACAACAGGGACATGGAGTACCTTTTAGGGTGTCATGGACTAGAGATAAGGGGATCTGGGAATCCAAGGCTTGTGTAAGGTGGACATGAACAGACACAAAGGTGGAAATGAGATCAGATGTGAAGGATGTGAGGCCCTTCATAATGGTGCCTCTGGGCGGGTGTCGAGACTCACTCTGGATTCTGCCGCTGGAGGTAAGGAAGTGTGGGGAAATAAAGTCTTACTCCGGAGTCTGCGGGTGCCTTTTGGATCCCTGTCAATGGCTGATAAGATCTCCTGGAGGGCACATCTTAGACGCAGTGCTTGTGGCTAGCTCTTGTCTCTTGTTGAAGGAAAAGGTGGCCTTGCCTTACTTTCCTTGTATGAAAAATGAGGCATAACTATAACCACTTATAGAGCTGTTCTAAGAATAAATGCAAAAGGAATAAATGTAAAGGCTTGGCATATTTTAAAGACTCCCATGGTTCTCTATTCTCTCAGTCACAACTCCATCAAATATATATATTTGCTTTTAATTGATGGAAGAGTTATATTTGGTGAGGGAAATGTAGCAGTGAGTGGATTTTTTGCTAAATGCCTGCTTTCCTTAGGTATACATTTGGAAGGCCTAACAGCTGGGCCTCCATCAACAGGCTACTCTTCTTCAAATGGAAGCTAATCAAAGTGCCCAGGAGGAACTAATCAGTCTCTGTAGGACTGATCCAGGAACCCACACTTTTTAAGTGTCATAAATTCCAAGGGGTAGCTTACTAAATCTTGTTGATTGATCGGGAAGGCAGCGAGGGGCTGGAGGCAGGCTGATAGCTCCATATCGATTGTGGCTTTTAGCCAAGTTATTAAGTGGTTGGAGATGGGGGTTGTATGGCAGCATCCCACATTTCCTCCCCACACTCTCCTTCTCTGACATTTCAGCTTAAATCACTGCATTTCCCAAAAGGGTATTAGCTCTTGTGGACAAAGGGGCTGACTGCATTAAGCAAAACAGGCTTTATTGCACACATCAAATTTTCATGTGTTATGTGGGGTGCCTGGGCTCACCCAGAACCCCTCACTTAGAAACCCAAGAGGGAGCAAGGACGAATGACAGCAGCAACAGCAAGACAACACCTGTCACTGGAAAGGAGGGGCTGAACCCTAGCAGGGGACCCAACCAGAGACCCCAGAACCTAAGAGCAAAAGGACTACAGAACTCAAAATTCACATCTCCCCTATACTTTATTTTCTTTATTATTATTATTATTTTTTTACTATTTGATTATTATTATTATTATCCTTCTTTTTAACTTTTAACCTACCTTTTTCTCTTGGTCCTTCATTCCTACTTTTCTTCATCTTCATTCCCCTTTTCTTTCCTCTCCCTGTTTATGGTTTTTTTTTTCCTTTCTCTCTTTTTTCTTTCTTTTTTACTACAAACCACAGCTTCATCTTCCCTAATTAAACTCGGAACTGGAAACACACTGGAGACACGCCATGAGAAACACAAAAATTCAACAAAGAAAAATGAGAAAATCCAGAAGATACCCAGCCACAGCCAAGGCAACTCAGACACTAGGGAACCACAAACACTCCTGAGCAAGTAAAATCAGGATTCATGCCCGCCAGCACCAGTGGAAAACTACAAACAGAGCAAAACAGAAAACCAACAACGGGGAAGAAAAAAGTCACAAATGACCCTCAAAACAATACACCACAAAAAGAAAATCCCTCTCCAGAACCCATTAATATGGACATAGAAGATTACATCCACCTAACAGATAAACACTTCAAAATAGCCATCACAAAAAAATTGATAGAATTAAATGAAAAGAACAAAGAACTGAGGAACGAGAATGAATCCATAAAGAAGAAATTGAAGGAACTGGAAGATTTAAAAGAACTGAAGAACGAGAATGAATCCATAAAGAAGAAATTGAAGGAAATGGAAGATTTAAAAACATTAGTAGAGGAGCTGAAGAAATCCAAGGAAAGCCAGAAAAGTGAATTAAAAGATATGCATGAAAGAATAAGCACTCTGGAAGATAAAGGTACTAACGGAATCAAGGCAGAAAAGGAAAGAGAAAAAGGAAAAAGAATGAGGAAAAGCTTCGAGAACTATCTGACACCATGAAAAAAGGAAACATCAGAATCATAGGAATCCCAGAAGGAGATAAGAGAGACAAAGGAACAGAGAAACTTCTCAAGGAGATAATTCAAGAGAACTTCCCAAACATGAAAAAGGAAACAAAAATTGACATACAGGAAGCCAGACGAACTCCATATTATTACAACAAAAGAAGAAAAACTGCAAGACATATGAGAGTAAAACTATCGAGAATTCAAGACAAGGAAAATATATTGAAAATGATGAGGGCAAAGAAACAAATAACCTATAAAGGAAAGCCAATCAGGCTAACATCAGATTTCTCTGAAGAAACACTACAGGCAAGAAGAGATTGGAGGGACATATATAACACACTACATGCCAACAAATGTCAACCAAGAATACTCTACCCTGCAAAGCTCTTATTCCTCTATGAAGAAAAAACATGGACCTTCTCCGACAAACAGAATCTACAGAAATTCATCACTACCAAACCCCCACTCCAAAGAATACTAGAAGAAGTCATGAAGACAAAACCAACAGAAGAAAGACCAGGAAACACAGAATAAGGTAAGAATTAGAACCACAAAAGAGTAAACAAACAAACAAAAAATATGGATGACAGTATATCAATATTAACTCTAAATGTAAATGGACTAAACACACCAATTAAAAGACACATCATAGCAAGATGTATCAAAAACCAGAACCCAACCTTTTGCTGTCTACAAGAAACACATTTAATTGAGAAAGATACACAGAGATTAATAGTTAAAGGATGGAAAACAATCAGTGAAATAAGCCAGAAAGAAAGAAAATATCGAATGGTTTCACTTATAACAGGACTAAAAGAAAACCAAATAGGAGAGAGAAAATTGGGGGGGGAAGGGAAGGAAAAGGGCACAAAATGGAATAGAAAAGAACACAAGGGACCATGGAGATGGATCACGGGTGAATTGGTGGTGGGCTACCCAAGGGGAATACAAAATTTAAAAGACATAAATATCAATAAAAATATATATTAAAAAAAATAAAAAATAAAGCATAAAACTAATAGAATTTAAAAAAAGAAAGAAACCCAAGAGGAGACAGGCTTGAGCATTTGGAAAAGAACTAAAGAAGTCACCTTCAGAAAGCATGAGGTGGACCTTTGGCCTCCCGAACTGGGGAAGTGAAAACATGCAAAATGCTTCACCCGACTCCAGAAATTTCCTTTCTCAGGATCAGGAGAAAATAAATTAACCCATAGAGTTTCTCCCGGAGCATAGCCAGTTTCTATCTGCTTGGCATTGATAAAAATCAGCAAGCTATCAAGAAATAAATGAAATGACCAGTATTATTGAGTGTGAACTAAAGGCTGGGACTGGCTTGGGGGCTTTTACATACAGTCTGTCAGGTCCAGTCTCTGCAGTAGTCTCTAAAATTAAAGCCATCTCCTACTTCAACTCCTTCATTACCTTATCTCATCAGATCTTTCTGGTTTGTATGAGCAGAGGAGGACATACCCACTTCCTCTCCCATAATGACAGTGGGTGTGAGATCCATGCTAGTGGATTATAAATGCATCTTCCCCCCTTGGGTTTCCTCACGGAGGGTGAGTACAATGTTGCAGGGAGATTCCTCTTTTATTGGAGAATGTGGGGGGAAGATGAAAGTGGTGCACACAGAGGACTGTCAATGGGACCCTTCCCATCTGGGAGAGGGAACCAAGAGCTCAAGCACAAAAGGAGACCCTTCTCCGGGCCCTTGTCTCTTTGTCTCAGCTGAAAGACTACTTGACTCAAATTTTACAGGGCACTTGGTTGCAAAGCCCCAACTCCACCACTTTTCACACAGAGTCCAATTCCTGGGGACAACTTCTCTGGTCCAGAAGAAGAAGATGATCTAGGGCCTCCCCGGTGGCGCAGCGGTTAAGCGCTGCGCTGTGGAGCTGTCGGCAGTGGCGACGCAAGTTCGACGCCCGGCCGGGGAGAATCCCACATGGTGCGGCAGACCTCTCCTGCCTCGCCCGCTGCTCCCCTCAGCAGTGTACTTCTGATCTGCCTGTTCTGCTCCCCACTCTGTCTCTGGTGAACCCTCTCGCTGCCCCACAGCTCTGGCTTGTACCCCAGCTTGTATGTATAAATAAAAAATAAATCTTTAAAAAAAAAAAAAAAAAAAAAAAAAAGAAGAAGATGATCTATACCCAGGAAAATTTAGACTTGAGAAGAGGGAAATGAGTTGGCACTAACGTGAGGGCGAGACTTAATGATAAAGCCTTAGATATTTTAACTGTACTAGTTGCCCTTCTGCTTCCTTTCTGAAGGAAAAGATTCCCAGGTACATATAGCCTTTGACACTCCAAGAGTTAAGGGTGGGTGTTGGGGATAAAATCCAGAAGTATTTAGTAATGGAGTGTCACCTCACAGGTGGCAAAGTTGGAAGCAGCACGGGACAGAGAAAAAAACAACTCAAGAGTTCAAGTAGGAAGAGAAAGAGAAAGGGTCACATAGAGGGACCACGCCTCAAGGCTCACATCACTGGAGAAATGGCAGCCTTTCTGGCCGAGACTCATACTTTTATTAGAAGGGCTTAGGTTCCAAGAAGGTGGGCAGGAGGGAGGAGGGTGCCTGGTGGGGATGTGGATTGGAGATGTATCATAGTCTAGCACAAGCTAGGGGGCAGGGAATCCGGACAGTTACCCTTGGGGGCACCAAAGCTGCTACCACTCCAAGCATCCTACCTCTAATTCTATTTACACTTAACTTCTTATTGAAGTGGTCAAGCTGGTTATGCTAATCTGGCCATAATGTCTGCCTGCTGTTTTAGCAGATACCCTCAAACCAAGACTTTTGTCCCAGCAGAGGTTCCCTGTCTGATTCTATATTCTAGCTTCACCGAGAACTTAGCACCAAACTACATCCCAGGAACAAAGGGGCTGGGAATCTCACAATGGAGACTGAAAGATTTAAGGAAGGGTGAGTGGACAGAGAGCATTGAACAATGGATGCCGATTGTTGAACAAATGTCCACCCACTTTCTTTTATGGCATGTGGTCTAATTCAGTTCTTGTAAGAGAATTAGGATTAGAAGAACAAAGATCTCCAGAGGGACCACCTGCTGACAGGAGAGCCTCCCAGCTAGTTGAGGAATCATGCTGGAATAAAGGGTGTGGTGGACCAGAGCCCTACCAGGAAGGGCTGAAGCCAAAGCCCTGCACAGCCTGAGTCTCTGTGTACTAGGTGCCCTCTGAGGCAGAGCCACGTGTAATCCAGCAATGTGGACCTGTCCGGGAACGAGGGCATGATGGTGTGGCTTAGAGATGCAGATCTCACCCTGCACTTGCTCACTTGCTGGCCCAACCCAAGCAGAGAGGAAAAGCAGGAAACAGAGGAAAGGAGATCATTGGGGAATCCAAAGAGGAAAGGTCAATGTTGTTCACTTCTGAATCTTCCATATCCTCAGTACCTAGCCCACAATCAAACTAACCAAATGGATCTAAGGAACTCCTAGCTCTAATTTTATCTCTCTGATACCTGAGATTCAGTCTTCCCATTATGGCGCTGATCTTTTTGTGTGGTATAAAAACTATATAATATAGAATTCACCATTTTAATAATTTTTAAAGTGTACAATTCAATGGCATTTAGTACATTCATGATATTGTGCAACTATCATCATTTATTTCTAGAACATTTCATGGAAACCCCATTAAGTAGCCACTCCTCACTTCCCACATCCCTGCAACCACTGATCTGCTTTCTGTCTACATGGCTTTGCCTATGCAGGGTATTTTACATATTGAATCATAAAATATGTGGTCATTTGTCTAGCTTCTTTTCCTCATCATAATGTTTTCAAAATTACCCATGCTGCACAATATACAATGCATGAGTATTTCATTCTTTTTTAATGTCTGAATAGCATTTCATTATATGGATATATATTATATCCATATAATATATATATTATATGGTTGTATGTATTATCCATTCATCTGTTGATGGACATTTGGATTGTTTCTCCTTTGGGGTTATTGTCAATAGCACTACTAAGAGCATCTGTGCACAAACATTTGTTTGAACACGTGTTTTCAAGTCTTTTGTGTATATAACCAGGAGTAAAGTTGCTAGGTGATTCAGTTTAACTGGCATGATGTATTAGACAATATCTCACTACACATTTGGGTGATGGAATAAGATAATACATATAAAGTCAATATGCACACTGAAGAAATCTATGAGATGAGGGGCCTCCCTGGTGGCCTAGGGGTTAAGTCCCAGCGCTATCACTGCTAGGGTCTGAGTTCAATCCCTGACCAGGGAACTAACCCCTATATGGTGAGGCAGGCCTCTCCTGGCTCATCCACTGCTCCCCTAACAATGTATTTCAGTAAATCTACTTGTTTTGTTCCCCCATTCTATCTTTGGTGAATCCGCTCATCCCCTGAACCTCTGGCATATACCCCGGTTCTTCTACACAAAAACAAAAATCTATGAGACAAAATATTTTAAAAATTTTCCTTGTGTTGCAAATACATCCACATTTCAGTGGCTAAAAGCAGAGCCACTTTTCTCAGGGACTTTCTTCTATTGAAAATATAGAAGGCACCGATAAATGTTTTTATTTTCCATATTAAAGATGTGACCCCTGGGTTGGGTCTGCTGCAAACAGTTTGCTCATCTCTGTAGAAATTGATGAAGAAAACTTGGGTTTGAACTTGGATGTCTCGGCATCCAAATTCCACATATGCTCTTGTTAGCGACTCCTCATGGAATTTACATACTTAATGTAGACACACAAGTAAAGAGAATTTGTAAGTTATAAGAGAATTTTTACATTTGTATAGTTCTTTTCTGGTTACGACGCACAGCCACATATTTTATGAGGTCAGTGTCTCCTCCAATCAGTGTCATTTTCAGATGACTTGATTCTTTCAAAATAACACTAGAGAAATGCTTGTTTAGTTCATGGAAATGGCATTTATCAGAGCTCCCAAAGTTGCAATTATTATGCCGTGCTTTGTGAGAATGAAGGCAAAGGAAATACCCTTTACCTTCCAGTCAATCACAGTCCAATGAAGAAAATCATTAAGTATACAGTAAAATAGTGTGATGAAATTTTTGCCCAGGTTGCTGCAGAAATCCACTAGAAACATTCAAATTTAAGCTTGAGAGGCATCTCAAAGAGTGACAATTGATAGATAAATGTAATATTATACTTTTAAAACAAATCCCCACCATCCTAAGAGAGTCCTCAGACTGGCCCCTTCTTTGCCTGAATTCCAGTAATTGATTCAATTCAGTGTAAATTGCTGTATACTGAGCACTTGCTTTTCACCAGGCATTATACTAGAATGTGCATGTTGGTGGGCAGGGCAATGCATTAGATCAGGAGTCAGCAAACTCCTTCTGGGAAGAGCAGGATATTAAATACTCTGGGCTTAGTGGGCCACAGTTTCTGCAGCAGCTACTCAACCCTGCTGTTGTAGCACAAAAGCAGTCAGAGACAATACATGGTCAAATGGGCTTGGCTGTGGCTGGATAAAGCTTTATCTGCAGAAATATTGGACCCTTGGGTCAGAGTTTGCTGACTCCCTGAGTTTGATTGACAGAGTCACCATTCAGTGGAGTTTATAATCTCACCTCATCCTCCACAGCTAAAAGACTTGTTGCTGTCTACCCACTTTTTGTGTTCTCTCCTACCTCCAGGCTTTCACCCCTGCTGCTCCAGGTACTTGATGATATGATCCTCTGCCTCACTCCTCCAGAACTTCAGCCCAGCCCCAGCACCTACACGTGCAACATGTTTCTTCATCTGGTGAGTTCCTGTCAAGACATTAGAAATGACTATGGTCATCTTTTGTGATTTTGCTAAATTGTTAAGTCTTCCAAAAAGCAATGTGGCACCTCCTTTGACAATTACATTTGTAAATGGCTTAGTCCATAAAGGACACAAGAATTTATGTTGCTCAAAATTAGACATTTTAGTAATGCTTCACTCTAGTATTTGTATAATCCATGTGGACACTAGATAGTATCAGCTTTTAGAAATCTTCAGAGTAAAATTTTTACAGTGATGTTCCTTGGCTTAGAACCTTGGAGTTTCAGTCATTCATTTGTTCATGTGTTGGAATCCATCCAAATGTCTTTCTAGATGTATGGTAGATGGTGGTAGGGTAGACTTATGTTCACATATAGTTAGTCTTATCTGCTTAGAGCCTATCAAACAATGTCACAATACGCATTGTTCTGTCTTTAATTAGCAAGATGGGATAATTGTACAATAGGAATCTGTCGGAGAATACACTGTGAAAGACATTGCTGCTCAACTTGCAAAAAAAGCCCCATTGAGATTTAGTGCTAAAGATGGTATCAGCCAGAAGCCCCGGATGCAAGCCCTTCAGGATCGTCACTCAAATTCTCATGAAGGCTGAGAAAAGATAAAAAATTACAATCCTTAAAATAAAGAGTGACTGATAAACAATTGCCAAAACAAAGAGTAGGGGCTTATTACAATGAAGATGGAACTGGGTGGAGAATAGTTCATGCCATCCTCTGTCTTCATATACTGAAAACACCCCCACCCCCCAAAGATAGGAAAGTGTTTGATTTTTATATATATTCCCATCTGTGGTCCTATCTCAGGGCCTCTGCCAGTTAGCTATACCTCACACTTCACATTTTAGTTCAAAAGTCACTTTCTCAAAGAGGGTTTCCCTAAACATTCTTCAACTAAAGAAGTAATTCTCCCCGATAAGAACCAATCAATATTCTACAGAACATTTAATTCAATTTTTAAAAATTATTTAAATGTATACTTGCTTTACAATCTGCTCCCCCTACTCCCCAATTACGATATAAGCCACATAAGAACAGGAACCATGTTTTCTTTATTTACAGCTGTTTCCATAGTAACTAGCATAGTTTCCAACACATGGTAGCTGGGTCAGTAGATCTTGCACAAGTGAATTAAGGATCTACACGGGAAGGGAAAAGTTGGAACCCTGTCTCACACCATTCACTAAAATCAGTTTCAGAGAGAAATGAGTTAAGTAGAACATAATGTGAACAAAATATTTTTATAATTTTAATTTTGGAAAGAACCCCTCTGAGCAAGACCCACAAAAGTGAATATAGAAAATTTTGCTCATTTAATCATATTTAATTTTTTTTAATGAGAAATAATTCCACAAAGAGTCCAGCAATATGGTGGCAGAGTAAAGACACTAAGCTCATCTCTTCCAGACACTAACAACTAAATTTTAGTAAAACACAGCAAAAAAAACCCTTGAAGGAAAATTGGATGGTGACCGGGCACACTAGGAGCAATGGGACAGAGGAAAGTGTAAGAAAATACTTAGAGTGAACATTGCTTATATGATAACAGGGCAGTGAAACCCACTTAGGGAGGAGCAGCTGCTGTGCAGAGCCCCCCACAGCTACTGACTGGGACACATGCCAACAGGAGAAACCCCGATGAGTTAATAACAGATCATGCCTATGTGATAAAGTCTCCATAAAAACCCCTAAGCTTCCAGGTTGGCAAACACATCCACATGCAAGAACTACCAACTCCATGGTACAGAAAAACAAGAAGGTACCTGAACTTGCCCTGTGTACCTCCCAAGTGGCTGTTCACCTGAATCCATAATAATATCCCTGATAGTACACTGATGAACATAAATGTTCCCTTAAGTTGTATGAGTCATCCTCCCAAATTATCAGACCCGAGGAGGAGGTCGTGGGAACCCCTAATTTATTGATGGTTGGTCAGAAACATAGCTGAAAACAGGGAATTTGTGATTGGCATCTGAAGTGGGGAGCAACTTTGTAGGACTAAAACCCTGCAGGGTTTATGCTAATGTGGGTAGTTAGTGTCAGAATTGGGGGGGGGGCGAACATATTTAGTGTCAGATGTACTCTATGGATAGAAAAAGAGTTTTCTTTTTCTTAAGTAGTAATCCACACACACACAAAAATCTTATGGAGTAGTAGCCAGAAATTCAAGAGAAACTGCTAATACACACAATTATAACGGTGAGCAAATGAAGCCAGATATAAAAGAATGTACCAGGCACAATTACAATGGACAATTGCATTCACATCAAGTTCAAGAACCAGCAACGCAAATCTCTGGTGATGGAAATCAGAGCACTGGTTGCTTGTGAGACAAGCGGATTGATTGGAATGGAACACAAAGAACTTGCTGGCATGATGGAAATGTTTTTGTATTGCACTGGAGCATTGGTTACATGGTTAGACACATTTGTTAAAACCCTTCAAAGTATAAGGTTAAGGTCTGTGCATTCACTGTTAAATTTTATCTCCGTAATAAATGAAATGAAAAGGGAAAGAATTGTGAAGGAGTCCACGAGGGGGAAACAATTGACATATCCTTAAAAAATGTCAGACTTCTTGTTGATTACCAAGGATGAAGGAGACAGAGGTGGCTGAAAGCTTCCCTGTCTATCTGCACAGTTTGTTTCAATTCTGGGTACAGTTGGCGATTAGACCTCTAGGTTTAATAATTACTCTCCGTGATGGCAGGTCCCAGTTACCATCTTATACTCATTAGCAGACACTGTAGAGGCTTATGCAAATCTGGTTCACAGGACATCAACCAATTTGTGCGACACATCACAGCGCCACTCTCTCATGATGGCAGATGGCATGCTGCTGATAAAAGTGCAAGACTTCAAGAAAGAAACTGCCAGATATTACATAATCCATCCAGGAATGCGTAAAGTAAATAAATGAATAACAATAATATCAGTGGAAGCAGAACTTAAGTAGACATGCATTGATATTACATAAATTCCCCAGCAGCAGAAAAGTGAGCTTAGAAAGAACATCCTTTAAAAGCCAGAGCAAATGCACCTCCGAATCCTCACTTCACAGCCCAAGCCTGTACCGAGGCCGTGCGGGGAATGGCGATGGCTCATTCCTATTCTCTGAAGGCTCTGAAGCGGCTCAGGAAGAGACTGAAACAAACACCAGCTGCTCAGGCTCTGCTCCCCCTCCTGTTCCTCATCCTTGCGCTTTGCTCAAAAGCTGGAATCGAGATAATGATACCATGACCCTGTCTGTGAGAAAGCGCAAATGGAAGTTAGCTTTACTTTTCAAAAAAAAAAAAAAAAAAACATTTAAATGAAAATACAGAAGTAAACTTTTTTGTAAGAAATCTAAAGAACTGGTGAGCTTGCTGACTGAAGGAGCCAGAGAGGAGAATCTGAAACTAGAAGACAACAGGACTGGAGGCCCTGAGCAAGAGTCCCAGCCTCCCTGAGACCTCCTGCCTCTCTCAGCTCCCCAGTGCCCCTTCCCACCCCGCTGGCCTCTCCATTCCAAGAGGAAGCCATCATGTGGTTATTTCCTGAACTCTTTACACAGTTATATAAGGTGCTGGTGCTTATAAAATATGGTCCTGCTCCCAGAGCTGACTAAAAAAGATCTATCAGCAGGCTTCATAAGTATCAAGGCCACTTGAGCACAAAAATATAACTCTACTGCTGTCCCCATCCCCATCTCACCCCTGACTTCCCAAATCATGACTACAGTTATCAAAGGCATATTAAAGTCTGGAGAAGTTATATCTTGAAATAGAGAAGTTGGTCACTCGCAGGAAATTCAGTCAATGAGTTCCCAGCACTGTCCTGGGTGCTGTACTAGCATAACATTTCAAATATTCCTTCCAGATACAGAGGAGAATGCATGGCTCTGATGGATATGCCTTTGGAGTGATTATGCCCTTCTTGGGATCCTCTCTGGAACAGCTAGTGCAACCCCACCATCCACTGCGCACTCCCTGGTGATAAGTGCACATACACAGTGTCTAATGATTTTTTTACTCTCACTTGAAAAGCTAAATAAAAAGAATTGAAAGTAGGGGCTTGAAGAGAGATTTATACACCCACCTTCATAGTGGCATTATTCACAGTCACTCAAACACGGAAGCAATCTGGGTGTCCATCAGTGGAATAATAGATCAACAAAATGTGGGATAGCTTACCATCAACTGCTCATCAACTCAGAGGAGGCATGCAGCTTGACATGTGCTACCACATGAAAGAAGCTTGAAAACATACTCACTGAAAGAAACCAAGACAAGTGTTGTATGATTCCACTTATGTGCAGTGTTTAGGACAGTCAAATTCACAGAAACAGACAGTAGAATGATGGTTAGAAAGGGCTTGGGAGAGAGATGGGAAGTAATGTTTTCTTGGGGACAGAGTTTCAGTTTGGGAGGATGGAAGAGATCTGCAAATGGATAGTGACTATGGTTGCCCAACGATGTGAATGGGCTTTTTACCACTAGATTGCATACTTAAAAAAAAATAAGGTAAAATAGTAACTTGATAAAATACATATTTATTTACCACAATAAAAAATCAATGGCCAGCAAAAGATAATCAGACCCTTGAGGATAATCAGACCCTCCAATATGGATGATACAGATGAGCCTGAATGAGACAGAGACAACACAAGAAGCAGAAGAAAAATTAATAAAACATATCTGTAGTGAAATGAAATGAGATACTGCCTCTGTGAGCTGCCTTTAACAAAAAGAACAGTATACTACACAAATGACCATTTTATAATAACAACTTAATAACAGAATATAAACTTGAGAAAATATGCCAGAAATGGACCAAAAAGATGAAGAGGGGAGAAAATAATGGAGGAAGAAAATGATATCTAATTAATTGAACTTCCAAAGTTCCAATGTTGAACAATAAAGAAAACAAAATCATTTTTCTTGAAATTATAGAAAAACAGAGCTATAGCACCTAAGTGTCCAGATTAAAGGAGTCCATAAAATACTTTGCATGATGAACAATGAAATGTCAAATAAGGTATATCATTTTGAAAGTTTGGGTTCCCCAGGGATAAAGAGAGGATTCTAAAAACATCCAATGAGGGAAAAAAATAGGACATCAGCTAAGAATAAGCTATCAGAAACACAGTAGGCTTCTCCTAAGTAACATTAGACACTAGAATATAATGGAGAAAAATCTTCAAAATTCTGAGGAAAACTTAGAGCCAACCTGGAAATGTGTACACACTGGAATATAAATTGAACATGAGAAGGAATTTAAGTTTTTTAAGATACATGTAAAGACTCAAAACTTTGCTGTGCAACCTTTCTTAGAGATCAACCAAGAAAAAGGGAATTTGAAAGACATCAACTTCCTCTCCTATGAGTCTTGACTTTTACACACAACACTTCAGTTATGATATTTCAAGTCACCAAATTATGTGGGCTTTTCCTATAAAAAGCAATCTTCTGGGACATCAGCTGGGTGTCCCACACTTTAACTCAACTCTAAATTCCCTATAATGTCCAGATTATCACCTGTGCTTCTGACTAATTGGTTATAAATCTGATGTTCCCTTGACCCCTATTCAGTTTTCACAGTTTGCTAGAGTAACTCACAGAATTCAGGAAAACAGCTTACTTATTGTTCACTAGTTCATTATAAAAAGATATGATAATATCAGGGGATATTCAGGTGGAAGAAATGTGCGATGCGAAGTATATGGGAAGGACATAGAGTTTCCATGCCCTCTCCAGGTATACCATTCTCCCAGGATCTCTCCCCAGAAGCTCTCCAAACCCCATATAATTGGGACTTTCATGGAGGCTTTATCACATAGATATGATAGATCATTATCTTCATTTTCATCAGCCCTTTACTTTTCTCAAAAGAATAGGAAAGTGGGTTGAAAATTCCAAGCTTCCACTCATGGCTTGGTTTCTGATGACAAACCCTCATCTGGGAGAGCTCACCCAAAGGCACCTCATTAGACAAAAGACACTCCTTATCACCCAGGAGATTACAAGGATTTCAGGAACCCTGCACCAGGAGCCAGGGGCAAAGACCAAATATTAAAGCATGATGTGCTCCTAGCACTCTTATCAATTAAGAAATTCCAAGAGCTTTAAGGGCCCTGTGCTAGGAACAGGGACAAAGACCAAATAAATATATCTTATTATAATTCACAATATCACAATAGGCTGGTGGAGCAGTCTCAGGATGACAGCTGTGCTTTCTAGTCTAATGCAGGTTTAAATTCTTCAATTAGACTTTCATATTCTTAATTTTCTTAAGAACTAAGCAACCATCAATTGCATTATCTTGCCTACGCTTTCCAGTGAACCCTATAAAGTAGACATCGTTTTTTACTCTGTGTAAGTTAAAGGTTAGATAAGGCTATATCTTAGAAGGAACAAGTTTTAAGGGGAAGATAACTTTTCTGACCCTTTGAATTTGACAGCCCTTGGATCTGAAGCTTAGGACAGAAATCTGGGTGCTAAGACTAGATGTTAGAAGGAAAATGGAGTTATGGGAAGGAATGAAATCACCCATGGAAGTAAACATTTTTAAAATAAAGAGTTGAAAGCCATAAGAGAAATTTTAATAAATAAGAGCCTACGTAAAGGATCCCTGATCTGCACAAATACCCAAAGTTACCAATAAAAAGGTACTTGCCATTCACTTGGAAAAAATCATGAAAAGAGACCAAGATCAAGAACTGTTTTTGTCAAATTATTATATTAGAGACAGAAGACAGACACAGAAAGAGACAAAGACAGAGAGACAAAAAAAAAAAAAAAAAAAAAAAAAAAAAAAAAAAAAAAAAAAAAAAAAAAAAAAAAAAAAAAAAAAAAAAAAAAAAAAAAAAAAAAAAAAAAAAAAACCAAAAAAAAAAAAAACAAGAACAAGTTTCCAGAGAGAAAAGGTTGGTTATTTTTAAGGGACAAATTTCCCTGCGAATCTTGTTTCTCCAGGTAAGAGGAGCAGGACTTGTCTATATGTGCATCTGGGAGGAGGAACTGGGCATATATGGCTCAGACCTTACTCCTGTCTCCATGATAAAATTCATTAGCTGTAAAACGAGTCCGCTCTTTCTCCTTACCTGCCAGGTGTCCGGAGCCAAGTCCTCAGGGTGGAGCAGGGCAGTTTTAGCCACAATTTTGGCCACCATGCTGTTAGAATTGGAAGGGAGAGATTAATGAGCCTCTTTGGTCACAGATCAGCTTTAAAGTAATGCAACTGACATTTTTATCTTCCTTTTCTTAACTTCTGTCTTCTCAAATTATTCCCAGGGTTTATAACCCAAGCTAATCCTAACTTGGGATGGAAAGAGAAAGTAACTTAAAATATCAATGGTTACACAGGAAAGGTTATCCCTGACATTAAATACAAGAAGACATAGCAAAGGTCACAAACTGCAAGTTCTTCAGCAAAATATAAGCCAGGTATGTTTTATTGGTTTTTATTTGGCATCTGCATGTTTTATTTAGCAAGTAGTTAGGCAGGCATAGTATTTGATTATAACACACCATCCTCATAGGATGTCTTACATTTAGATTTCCTGTTTAAATCTATAAAATATGAGTTTGCTACCTCTGCAAGAAAGCAATTATTATAGAATCTGAAGTTAAAAGACTGTTGTAGATCTATAAGTACTATTACAGATAGACCTCCAAACCTACTGTTGGGTATTAAAGCAAGGTACCAAATACTGCATACAGTATTTATTTATATTTAAATATGACATTTTCTGATTCTCTGTACTTTCTATGAAAGTTTTTTTTTCTCTATCTCTAAAATTTTGCGGGATCTTTTCTAAAAAATCATGTTCTGAATTTCATGATCATATGTCTCTGTATATGAGAGACAAAGAGTCCAATCTCAGTGAGCTTACATTCCAATGGGTGGGAAGATGATAAACATGAAATAAATGAATGCCTCTGTAATATCATAGGGATTGATAACTTACAAAGTTACTTACAAAGAATTTATAAAGAATAAATAAATCAGAATATGAGTTTATCTCTTCCAAAGATATCTAATTTGGGGATGGTTTGTACAAGATCAGAACCATCATCCATGGGGAGGGGATATATTTGACAAATACTTCCAAGCCGCCTTTCCAAATGGCCATTCTGATTTATAATCCCACCAACATTAGGAATATCTTCCCCCCATTTGATAGGTAAAAAATATTGTAGCAGTTTTCATGACCTTGATTTATTTGTGATTTGTCTCCTGCTGTTTTGAGGGGATTTGTCCAGATGATCCATTTTTCTCCTTTACAGATCCAGTTTTTGGTTCCAAGTTCAATATCTCCTGGTGGTACTTTTACCCTAGAGCCTCACTGGGAAGTATACATGAAATACTCCTGGTGTTTGATTCAATGATTCTATCACCCAGTTTGTATACCTACTCTTGTATACCTATGTGATTTACCACCAATATCTTATTTAAGCTTCACCACACAAGTTGAAAGTTAAATGGTAATATCCTCCATGCACAGATAAGCAAGCAGACTCAAGAGGGATAAATTACTTCTTTCAAGGTCCCACAGCAAATAATTGCAAGAGTTAGGATTCAAAACCATGTCTGTTGGTTTCTAAAGCCAGTGCTCATCTCTCTTAAACACTTTCATTGTCAGAGGTTGAGCACAAAAGCTACTCTGCTACAGTGTTGATTATTTCAAAGTTCAACTAAATCCAGCCTGGCACTTGATGTCATCACATAAATAAAGCTTTTACAATTATTTACAGATCTTCTTGCTCATCTTCCACCTCAAACAAATGCTAATGGTGGTTTGTCCCTGAAAAAGAGGCAAGGTCTTTCTTTGCATGCAGTTTTTTTCTAGGTCTACCTTCCGAATTCTGGGTGGGCCTTCAATTGTTCTCCATACAATTTGACATTAGCCCAGAATTTTCCCATAAATATTTCTTCAATTATGAGTTATTTTAAATGCTATGAAACTGGGGGAAATGTCTAAGAGAAAATTTCCTGGCTTCCAACATCATTTTCTTCTGCACCAAAAACAAATTACAAGTCATTACATAAGTCTCAGACAAATGATTCTTACTCTTAAATGAAATTTATTATCACAGAATTCTAAAACATTGAAGCCGGAAGGGATCACAGTATTCACCCAGTCCAAATATGGCTAAGTTGTCATCTAGAAATAATTTCCACTGAAGTCAAATTTCACATCCAGCATCTGCAGAAGGGAAGCTGTGATCCATTAGTAATGTCAGCCCTGAGCTCTGTGGGAAGCAGTGCTGTGATCCATTAGCAATGTCTGCCCTGGACAGCTGAAGGCTTTTGGAGCAGCTGCTGGGAATTACTGATCCAAAAGGAACACTAAAATGTCAATTGGATAAAACAATAACATGTAATGGCTCAATTGATCTGGGTATCATTTTCCTCCCTCATAAAATGATATCTAGATCAACTGAGCCATTTATCCATAAACTAGTTAATGGTGAAACTAGGATTTGAAACCATTTCTCATGCTTGTTGGTTTAGTACTGTAGCCCTATAGCTCTTTGTCCCAAAAATAGAAGACCACAGTCCATCCGATGACCCAGTTACTCATCAAACACAAGTGAATTAAGCAGTACAGTCTTGGGCAGCATCACAGTGCTCTCAATCAATGGGAGTCTGGACATGCAAGCCAACCATTGCAGATGAGCCTTGGGCTCCCTAAAGACTGCATTTAAAGATCATTGACAATCCCCGTGCTTTTAGACCTCCTTCTACCAGCACTGGCAGTCACTTTCCTTGCTGAAGCTTCTTTCTTTCTTTCTTTCTTTCTTTCTTTCCTTCCTTCCTTCCTTCCTTCCTTCCTTCCTTCCTTCCTTCCTTCCTTCCTTCTTTCTTTCTTTCTTTCTTCCTTTCTCTTTTTGCAAAGAAACATTTTTTTAACACTTCATGGTAGCACTGTACACAGAGCAATAGAGAACCAAAAGTAGCTCAAGATCTTTCCTGCTCTATGGTCTTTGCACCTGCTGTTCCCTGGGGAGGGAATGTGATCCTTGCAGGCTCCCATCATCACATGGCTATTCCTTTGTAGATCTCCGTTCCTCTCCTCGTTTTTAATTATGGTAAAATATAGACCAAAAAAAGCACCATCGTTACCATTTTAAGTGTAAAATTCAGTGACATTAAGTACTTTTACAACACTGTATAATTGTATCTCTTTTCAAATATTTTTATTACTCAAAATAGAAATTTTGTTCCCATAAACCAGTAACTCCTCATTTCCCACTCCTCCAGCCACTGTAGCCTCTAATCCACTTTTTGTCTTTATGAGTATGCCTATTCTAGATGTTCCACATAAGGGGCATCATATAACATCTATTCTGTTGTGTCTGCTAGTTTCAGTTGGCATGTTTTCAAGTTTCATCCACATTGTGACTTGCAGAATTTCATTCTTTTTTATGGCTGAATAATATTCCACTATATTGCTAGGCCACATTTTATTTATCCAACCATCTGTAAATGGCACTTGGGTTACTTTCTACCTTTTGGCATTGTGAATAAATGTCACAGTGATGCAGAGCTCTCTTCTAATGCTGACTTCTCTCTCACTTTCCATCATCACCTTGTTTTATTTTCCTCACAGTACATATCACTACACAAAAACAATTCATCACTTATGTCTTCCTTCTCCACCCTCCTCCCAAAAATGCAGCTCATGGGAGCAGAGAAACTTCTCATTTGCCACTTTAATCTCCAAGTTGGCATCCAAAATAAGAGCTGATATATAGTATGTACTCAAAAAATATTTGTTGAATAGAAGAATGGAAAAAACAGTAATAAAATGCAAAGACTGGGCAGGTGACCAGGCTCATTAACTTGCTAACAAACTCCTGCCACCCCACCACAGAGCAAGTCTACAGATTCATAACTTAGCTAGATGACAAATTACTATATGTCAGGGTCTTTGGAATATGACACATAAAGTAGAAATCACTAGTGTTAAGTCATTGATGTCAAATATCTACAACCATTTTATATGGTTGAAAGTTGCTCTAATAGCAATGTAGGCAAAAAAAAAAAAAAAAAATACAGGACACAGAAATGCCAGTGAGTAAAAAGAATGAAGGAAAGAAACTTTGTGTTGATTGTGCCCTCAAAAAAGTACTGCTAATGCTCTTCTTACACAAGAAGAAAATCTCACTCTGGCAGAGGAGAAAATTGGCCAGAGAGGCAAATATGAAAGTGGTCCAACCTGTCTGCAGGGTCTAATACCACCCTCTGCCCTGGCAGCTCCCAAAGCTGTTGATTGATTTGACAGGCCTGTTTTTATCACCAAGGTGGAGGCCCATGAAAGATTTTATCCCATTGATCTCCTCCCCAAGAGGTCATAGAGAATTTCAGTCTGTGCACGTTGATCCCATTACTGCTTACTACATGGCAGTTTCCTGAGGCAGGAAGATAATCCAATTCTGCTCCTTCCCAGCACACAGACATAAAACCATAATACATAATATATTATGTCAAACGCAGGCTCTATCCAACTCAGCATTCTGTCCTAACATCAGGAGCAAGGAATATTGTGTGAGCGACTCTAATACTTGTTTCATGTGACACAGGTGCCAAATTCCACTTTCTCCATAAAGTCCCATCATGTCCCTGCTTCCTGCCCTCCCATTTTCTCTGGACCACTTCACATCATCATTATTGGTTTCACCCAGCTGCTGCCCACTGGCCTCCTGCGGTGTTCCGGGATGTTTGCTGGAGACAAAAAGATGGGTGAGCCTGACCGCTGACCTCGAGTAGTTCACCATCAAGCAGGAGGGGAAGAAAATAAACCAGTAAACATAAGACAGTGTGGTAAGTACTTAGAGTTTGTTATAAAGCATTGTGAGGATATGAGTGAAGAGTATGGGACAACTTGGCATTACATTTGTACCTGGAAACATCAAATAAAGATATAGACAGGGAGTCCAAGAAACAGCATGTATGGAGGCACAGAGGGATATAAATATGTTCAATAAATTGTGAAACTAAGGGGCAAGGAGGGGTTGGCATTGGGTCCAAAAGCAGACTGGAACCACAATTTGAAGGGTCTGCAAGTACGCTCTAAGGGGGTGGGTGAAATTTATCTTGTTGCAAATTGAGATTTGGCAGAGGCTTTCAGCAAAATTGAACCTAAATTAACAAATGTTACTAGCTGGTTAGATGAAGATATGAAAGAAGGGACTATGTCAGTGATACCTCCAAGTTTCTGTACCTGAGTCAATTTAGTAGGGGTTGGAGCAAGAAGGGTGCATTGGTAGAGAAGTAACTGAAAATTTAAGAGAAGAAAGAGATGGGAGGGGATATTATCACTGAATGATGTGGGATAAAATACGTAAGGACAGAGGCATGAGCACACCAACAGAGGGCAAGAGGCCCAAAAGAACAACGGAAGAGACTATTGGTGGGAAGAGGGCCCTGCGGCAGCAGCAGTGCCACTGAAGTCCAGAGGGGAGAGTGTGCCTTAAGAGCTGGATGCTCCATAAAGGCCTGGAAAGTGAACTCAGAATTTAGAAATGTGGGAATCTGGTGATTTTAATTTCAGTACACACACACAACACACTAGAATTTGAATCCTAGCATGAGAAATGGGTATATAGTTCAGTTTCTGTATGTATCTATGGATGGATGGATGGATGGATGGATGGATGGATGGATGGATGGATGGATGGATGGATGGCTATACAAAAAAAAAAAAAGCTGAAATGTCATACACAGATGTTTGGATAGGAGGGAATACAATAGTGGTTGTCAGTCATTGCTGGATCCCAAATAGGTCTGGGATGAGGCCAGGCAGGATGATTTTTTAAAACTCACTGATATGATTTCAGTAGGCACCAAAGTGAAGGGCCAGTGGACAAGGGCAAGTAGGGATTACTTGGTCAGCTAAGAATCTAGGACCACACAGGGCAGATCAAAGTAGAAACAAAGTAGAAAGAAAAAAAGAAGGAGGAGAAGAAAAGAGAGAAAAAGAGAAAGAAGAGATGAGAGAGGCAATTAAATTTTCCTAGAGAAGAAAACAGGAAGTCAGCAGTTATTACTGGAAAGGTTAACTTTGGCGATGAGTAATAACTTCTTCAGATGTAACCGTGAAGGAAGTAAATATGGCAAAAATGCAAACTCAGAACAAGGGGCATACACGAGCTAGATCATCTCTGATGTTCTTTTTCTCTGTAGGGCATTCCCCTGGCCCGTGTGCTGGGATGAGGGGCTGACAGTGGGTTGGGTGGCGTGAGTGAAGGTCAGGCAGCTGCTGTAGGCAAAAGTGCGAGAAAGGCAATTAGAGATAATTAAAAAATGACCGAGCAGCCTTGGCAGCACAGGCTGGGACACTCATAAATTTGTAATGGAACCGATTCAGGGTGGTTATATGGGTTTTCTCTAGTATTTTCCAGCAGCCTCAGACTAGGCAGAGAGAAAATAAACAGTTGGATTTCACGGCATTGGGGATGGACAGAGGTGCATCTGTGGAGGAAAGACAGGGACATGGGGGAGATGGGCACTTTAATGAGGGTGCTGCCTGAGAGATGGATGATTAAATCTAGCCTAAGACATGGAGAAGAGCAACACCAAGAGGGGGGTCTTGTACCCTATAGAATCAGGTATTGATTATGCAATGCACATATCTAGGGATAAGACTTTCGATAAGTCAGGGTTCTTCCGTGAAACAGAACTAATTTCTCATAATCAGTTTCATTATAAGAGACTCATATAAAGAATCAGCTCAAGCATTTATGAGAACTGGGAAGTTCCATGATTTTATGGATTCAAACAGGAGACCTAAGAAAGTTAGGAACCATTCCAGGTTCAAAGGCCTGACAACCCAGAGAGCTGATGTAAATTCCCGTCCAAGGCAAGAGAATATCAGTGTCTCAGCTAAACAGGCAAAGAAAGAAAATCCAGCCTTCCTCTGCTGTTTTGTTCTACTCAGCTCTTCAGAGCGTTGGATGATGCCACCCACACTGGGCAGAGCAATCTGCTTTGTGATCCACCAGTTCAAATGCTAATGTCTTCTGGAAACCTGCTCACAGATAGAAATGACGGGCAGCCCATGGCCCAGTCGAGTTGGCACATAAAATTAACCACCACAGTTGATAATAGCTCTTATTGTAATCCCTGGCTTGTGCACATTAGGCATTGTGCTAAGAGCTTACATGCATGGTGTCATCTGGTCCTCTCACTTTACAGAAGAATAACTGCTGTTCTGAGAAATCACTCTGGAATTCTCTGACTCCAACACTGGTGCTTTTAAGCACCCGACCCAATAGGGCTGTAGAGCTATATTTCTGAGCATATAGCTTTGCAGGATGAGCCTTCCCAAGCGAAGAATAAAGTACAGGAGGTGGCAGTGGGAGTGGACTGCTGAAGTGGATAGGAGCTGGGTCATTGAAGGTGATGAAGTCAGAGCTCTCTGTGCCTGGAGAGCTGGATGGTTCAACAGGATCCTGATGTTGTGCCAGAAGTCAGGAGGCAGAGACTTCAGAAATCACACGAATTTAACTGCTCAGAAGTTTCATATAAAGAAGGACCTGGAAAAAATTCGTGAGACCCTAAGACACCTAAAAACAAATTTGTAAGGGCCAAGGAAACTCTGAAACTTGACAAGGGGTGATATCCCTCCCTTGTAGGGTTCCCAGTTTGGTAGGAGGTCCCAAGCCACACTCAGTTTCAGTGGTTCCCTGGGTTCATAGAATTCGGGTTAGCTGTTACAGCTAGAGGCGTGGGTCATTACAGTGAAGGGGTGTAGATTCAAATCTGCAAGGGAAAAAGATGAAAAAGGCAGGATCTAGTAAAAGCCAGGGTGAGCATTCAACTGTCCTCTTTCTTTTTTTTTTTTTAATTGTTATTTATGTCTTTTACATTTTGTATTCCCCTTGGGCAGCCCACCACCAATTCACCCGCGATCCATCTCCATGGTCCCCTGTATTCTCCTCTCTTCCATTTTGTGCCCTTATCCTCCCCTCCCCCCTCCCCCACCGCTGAGTGTCTCTCTCCCACCTGGCCTCCCTATAGTCCTGTTATAAGTGAAACCATTCGATATTTTTCTTT
>PVIJ01011130.1:0-31636 GCA_004024925.1 Scalopus aquaticus
TGTGGGGGGGGTATGGTTGACAATGCATTAAAGGTACTCCTGACTCATGCATCATGAGGTAACCCCAGAAGCTGATCCCTGGAAGACTTTGTTGATAAGATTGAAACCTTAGCCAAGGGATCTAGGGCTTGATCTCAATTGCAATACTGAGTCATCAGGCAGAAGGGAGGTGCCTGGAGGGCAGACCCACATGGCCTGAGGCTATAGATAATAGGATACACTTTTTCTACTTTCACCCTTCCTTTTTCTTTTTATCTTCCTTCTCCCTACAACCATTGTGGTATAATTATTCTATTAATCAAAGGGCCAGGATCTTGCTCTTTGAGCAGCATCCTGCATTATGTAGCCTGCTCCACAACTCCTGTGTATCAGTGTGGTGTTGTCTGACACAACAGGGCTATATTCTTCCCTTGTGAAATGGTGATCAAAACAAAATCACTTAAATTTTTAATTGGTTTTAAATAAAACTTGAAAAGTATGATAGAAATTATATCCTAAGATAATGTGATAATACTTAGGTAAAAATTGGTTGAATGAGTCCATAAATTGGTATATTGCAACTTTTTATTAGTCAGGACATTATCTTCAATTTGATTCTTAGGGTCTAATTTACTATGTATTGTGAATTTAAAATTCTCAGGTGATTGACAATTGTAGCTAAAGGACTACTCAAATACAGTTTCACTTGATTAGGGCATTTTTGTTGAAAATAATATTCAATTTTCATGTCTTCTTTGCAAGTACTGGAAATGGAAAAGCTTTCCTTTAGCAATTTTAGTTTCTTTGTCCTCTCTTATACTGAGATGACAAGATGTCACAAAAGGGTAATTTATTAGGTTTTCAAATCTTCATAATCATTTCATTTTCAGATGTCATTCACATAGGATTGCTTTGGTACAGAAGCATCGTATACGTTAGTTGTGCAACAGTAATAATGGGGCTTAATGATGACAAACAGCAAACTTGCTGCTTGGACCTTATTAGTGATGACATTAACAAGTAAGAATAAGGATAAAGCATCATAACTCATATGTATGGCATAACAAAAGAAATCTGTGTGAAGTCATGAAAGTGATTTTCATGTCCCAAGAGATTTGAAAATTTACTTTGTTCAACTTCATATAAAAAGCAGTCCAATTAGTTTTACTTAGAGAGGTCTTTAGTTCTCCCAAAGAAATTAACCAAATTTAATAGGTAATGTTAATCAACATACATGCCAAATGTTTCCTGTAATAAATTGAAATGACTGAAAGAATTCTTGTCAATCACAATTACAGATGAGAGAAGATTCCTTTTTGAATGACCTTGCAGTTTCATATTATGTTTCTAATTGAAAGGGAATGTTCATACATGCAAACTTGTATTTCAGGGACTCTAAGACAAAGGAAAGATCCATTACAAAGCAATGGAAAACAGAACTTCTCATGTTTCCTGTAAGATCTGCATTTCAATAGGCACATCAATGAGATGAATATCAATGAGGTACTACCAGGAGTGTAGAAGCAAAGCCACTCAAGGTTTTTTCAAAACATTTTTTGATAGCGCTTCTTCTCTCACCAAAAGATGCATTTTGTATTGTCATAAATTTACACAAATGTCATAAACTTGTAGAAGCACAACCTGAATCGTTTACCTAAGTTTTAAAATGATGTATCAATAATTAAGGAGTTATTTGACTACATATGTATAAAATTAGTATAGAAAAATGTAGCTCAACTGATATTGGAGCATTCTCTTGATAAATCAGTTGAGCCCAAGAGTGTCACTCATTATCTGTAACATAGTACAATCAACAAGATTTTACATTACATAACTACACAAAAACAAACAAGAAATCTTTTTATAGTAAAAATATTTTGTCATATTTAGAAAAATATTTAGAAAATTACAGTGGTAACTGATCTTAGAAAATGAAATTATTACTATATCAGACATATAGATTAATATTTACAGATAAATTTTATGATAATTATGGCTAGTAGCATATTCAATAGTGCACTCTAATAGAAGGAACCATCCAAAACACCACTGCCCAGTGGATGAAATGTGACAAACTAGTGGTTAGCTAAATATTGTAATGCTTTCCTGAATATAGCAGATTATTTGAGCATACAGTTATTGCTATCAACTCTGAAATCAAATATTGGAAATAAAGAATGCATTTGTTGTAGGAGACTTGTTACAGGGCAGAGAGAGAGGCACCCCCAAAATCCCAGACCTGCCCTGTTCTAAATGGTTTCTGCCATCTGTCGCATCAATACAAAACATACAGGACCTTTTGTGGAAAGAAACTGATACAATTAGAGGGCCTCCCTGGTGGCGCAGCGGTTAAGCACTGCACTGTGAAGCTGTCGGCAGCGGCAATGCGAGTTCGACACCCAGCCGGGGAGAATCCCACATGGTGCGGCAGACCTCTCCTGCCTTGCCCGCTGCTCCCTTCAGCAGTGTATTTCTGATCTGCCTGTTCTGCTCCCCGCTCTGTCTCTGGTGAACCCTCTCACCACCCCACACCTCTGGTCTGTACCCCAGCTTGTATGTATAAATAAATAAATCTTAAAAAAAAAAAAAAACTAATACAATTAGAAAAGACAGAGAAGACAAAGTATATATTATCTAAGTCAAGCATCCAATGTTATCCAACTCCTCGTGGGTAAAAGTCCACCCAAATGGGATTGGCCCAAAGCAAGTCTCAAAAGCCTGCCACAAGTCTAGAAGAGCTTTTGGCAGGGACCCACACATAAGGGTCAGAAACAGGCAGACACTTCTGGAAGGAATCAAAACACCTTTCGGCAGGGACCCATCCAAAAGAGTCAGAAACAGACAATTCTGAAAGGAACAGAACAAAATCAAAACCAAAATCAACATAGCCATCGTTAACTTCCCCCCGGGTCTCTCACCCACATCTCTTTCAATCAGTCTAGGACAATGCAGTTTCTTTTCAAGTCTCTGCTCCTTGGGCCTCTTCTGGCTTTCCATCCTTCTGCCGTCTCTTCCTGTCTTCTGTCCGTGTGTTCTATTTCCTTTGTGTGCGTCCTCTGTGTGTGTGTGTCCTGTGTCTCTTCTCCAGCTTCTTATATCCTGCTCAGTTCCACCCTACCTTGGGTGGGACAGGGAACCTGGGACACACCCTTTTTCCTGGGGACTACCTTGTTACATAGGTTGCACTGAAACCTTCACTTTTAGGTAGTTTCACTGACACCTTTCTGCCAGGGTTAGCAGGGTATTGTCTCACTGCTGCCAGGTGGAGGTAGAAGTCCAGCTTCCCTGTTCTGTCCTGTTTTATACTCACCTGGGGGGTGCTTCTTATTACTTCTGGGCAAGGGTGAGAGCCCCAGTTCCCAATATTATATTTGCATGTTAGTTTGCAATAGTGGTTGTCCCCCTAGTGAAATCAGAAACTGGCCTCCATATACTGAGAACAGAGAGAGAATAAAGAAAGAAGCAGATCATTGCACGTTGGTAGGTACAAGTTTAAGCATGGCAACTAATGAGGTTTGTGTTAGGCAGCTGCCAAGAAGAGTAGGTCTGTGCACCAGCCCATCAAATTTTAAGAATTTATATAAAGGCTTAATGAAGTTCAATTACATACACAATTCAGATGGTTTCAACAACACACTACTCTGTCAAGACTGCATCCTTGAAATGACTCCTAGTGCAAGAACAGTGGACAGAAAGAATATTTTAAAAACAGGGGCAAAGTGGAAGGAGTCTCCCATTGCTTGGGTCACTTCGTGAGTCATGTTCACTCCAAGATGTCCTCAACACCATACACACAGCAACACAGGGGGCTTCTCAAGACATGAAAGAGTGGGCTGTGAAGCCTTTCTGACACCACTCCAGAAGTGAGAGGGCTCCTTTATAACGCTACCTCAAGGCAGCCCTCCAGGTGAACTCCACTGACACTGTAGGGTAAAAAGGACCTCATTACTTATTTATTGTCAAGAATGAAAGTATCACCTTTATACTTGCCTTCTTTGATATTACCTGTGGTTCTCCTTCATTTTTTTTTTTTTTTTAACTCACAAGCTAAATGCCCAGGAATAATGCAGCATGGTCTGCGGTAAGAAAAAGGCTGTGACTTAAAATTTTAATAGCAAATCATGCAAGAAAGTCTGTGTGAATTCTTAAATTTATTATAATTTATGTAAAATCTATAAAAGCATACTGAAATATTTAGTAGTCTAAGTCAAAGCATTTAACATTAAAAGTAAAAGTTCATAAATATGAAAGTTATGCTTTCGAAGCAATGTAGCTGTAACTATCACTTTGTTATCAATGCCGCTGTAAAAGTGAAGATAAAATTTTTAAGTGGAACCAAGAAAATGTTGAAATTGCAATTTGTAGAAATGTGTGGACTAAAATAGGAAAGGATTAAATATGTGGTGCATTATTATCTAATGTAAGGAAAAGAAGGGAGGTTCATAACACTAACCATGACTTTTAGGGAAAACAATGTTTCAAATTACTCTCTTGAAGAAAAGAGATATTTTGCAACACAGTATCACTTCCATTCCACACAAAAAATGATTCCTGGAACTATGTAGTTTGTAAACAATTGACAAATAGACAAATTGAAGAAAAAATAAGATAGAATTAGATTAAAAATAATGTTGAATCATTATAAAATATTTTAAGTTCTTATTGTTGAATTATATATTCAGTACATGTGATGACAAGTTATAAAGAGGTTTAGAGGTTGTGGATTCATTGAGACTAAGGCTAACTTGAGGGTCTCTACTGACTAGGTCATGGCCCTCATTGAATCAGACAACCCCTTCTGAATCAGACAGTTTATGACAAAGTCTGTATTACACTTTGGCAAGTTATTTCTCATATCTTTACTTTGAGCACATATAATATTGTGTTCAAATCATGTTTTGGTAAGTCACATTCCTCAAAACTGTATTTATCAGGGTAGCCAAAAATTGCACTAAAATAGAGAGGGTTTTTATTGTAAGTTCTACAGAAACTTTCTTACAAGTGTTAATTTAGTATCATTACTTCTCAAGATTACTTTTACATACCTATATCTATATCTATATCTATATCTATATATAATGAAAATTGCAGTGGATCAAAGCAATGTGAATTCATAAGGAGCATGAACTAAATTGGTAGCAGTTTTGCTTGCATTTCTGTGCTTATGACACATCTGGATATGTCATTTTACTCTCGAGGAACTTCAGTGGCATGAACGGCTTCATAGACATTAATGGTTCAATGTGTATTAGTCCTACAACTCTGTAATGTCCTTTAGCCTCAAAAATCAGCAAATTGTCAAGAAATTTCTATGTCTTTCCTCTCCTGTACGTTTTCTTTCCATAAGCTATCCAGGTCATTCTTTCTAGCCCTAAAGTCAACTCTTTGATAGATTTTTCTTCAATTCTTATTGGTCTCACAAAGTATTGTGAGTTTATAATAGTAATTGCATTCAGGAAATGTGTCTGGTTATTTGTTTCCCTTCCTAAAAAAGGATTGATATTCTTTGAGAGTAATAAGAACTGGTCTTTTGAATTAAGTTTTCTTCTGAAAGCCTGTGCCTGATACAGTGTATAATATTTATTGTGTGCAAAATAAAGGTTGCTTTTATAAACTTCCACAGGCAGTTATCCTGCTATTCATGACACATTGTGAGAGATAAATTAAGGAAACTGAGGTGAATGGAAGTATATTGAATGGGATTTTTTTTTTTTTATTTCTGGATATCCTATGTGCCTCAGTAAAAACAACAACCAAAAAACAAAATAAGAAACAGGGCGTCCCTGATTGGGCAAGGGATTAAGTCTCAGCACTATGAAGGTTTCCACAGCCACTGCAGCAGGAATTCAATCCCTGGCCAGGAAGCTGACCCACATGGTGCAGCAGACCTCTCCTGCGTTGCCCACTGCTCCCCTCAGCAGTATATTTCAGTCAATCCGCCTGTTTTCCCATTCTGTCTCTGGTGAGTCCTCTCACCCCCCACACCTCTGGCCTACACCCCAGTTTTTGCATGCATAAATAAGAAAACAGGGCTTCCCTAGTGGCCAATGGTTAGGTACTGCACTGTGGAGCTGTTGGCAACAGCAACGCGAGTTCGAAGCCTGCCCAGGGAGATTCCCACATGGCGCGGCAGACCTCTCCTGCCTCGCCCGCTGCTCCCCTCAGTAGTGTATTTCTGATCTGCCTGTTCTGCTCCCCACTCTGTTTCTGGTAAACCCTCTCGCCACCCCACACCTCTGGTCTATACCCCGACTTGTATGCATAAATAAATAAATAAATCTTTAAAAAAAAAAAAGGAACTATATATTGGCTAAATTTTCTATTGAGTGTTGCAAGTTGAAATCACCATTTCTGTGTTTTTTATATCTAACCTAATTTTAATCATGGTATAATTGTTTTTACAGTTTATAATATATTTATAGCTTATACATATAACTTAAAAGTAGATATATACACAGAATTTTTAAATGAATATAATTAATATAAAATGATTAAATTATACAATGTGCTAAGGTTTAAAATCAAAGTACAAAATGTATAGTCTGGAAATGTGTATTATATTCTTGATTTCCAAATGACTTACAGTTGCAGTTATCTTCTATATGTGTCATTAGTAACATGTAATATCTAATTTTTATCAAATATGAATAATTCTCCAATGTTGAATCAATGAGTAATTTAAATACATTGAATGGAGAATGCAAATTTTCAGAAGTCTGCATAAATGTTGCCCAGGTATCCAGTGTTATGAGTAACATAAATGTTGACATTGATTCATTATTAAGACATGGGGTTTTACAGTGGTCATTGGTCTGAAAATGTCCTTCATGAAATTTATATGTTGAAATTCTATGTTCAATGTGACATTTAGAAGGTGGGGTTTTGGCAAATGTTTTATATCATAAAAGGTAGCATGCATGAATGGGTGCCCTTATAAAAGAGGCCCTACAAACCTCCCTCACCCCTTCTTTCAATGTAAGAAATTAGTATCCAAGTCTGCACTTTAGAATAGGCCCTTCACCAGAAAGGGAGAATATTTCCAGGCTTAGATTTGGCCTATGAGGCCTGCTGGTTTTTCATTATGGGTTTTCACTGAGAAAATTAGGCCTTTTATGCTAACTGCAATTTCTTTATTAAAGTTGTTTTGAAATAATTGTAGCTTCACATAAAGTTGAAAGAAATAAAGATTCCATGTACATATTACCCAGTTTCTTATAATTGGTAATACTTTGTGAAACTACAGAATATTATCACAATCAGATATTGAAATTGATATAATCCACCCATCCAGCTATGATGTCCCCAGTTTTACTTTTAGTAGATTTTGTGTATTTTTTCTCCTTGTAGTGAAGATACTAAGTAGATCCATCATCCCAAGGATTCCACATTTCATTCCTTTATAATCTCACTTCCTATGTTCTTCCCCATTTAGAGTGGGGGGGGCGTTCCTCACACCAACAAGAAATTCTACTGCTCCACAAATTTCTGAGAGTATATTTTATATAAAACACATTTGTTTTAAGTCAATTAATCTAACATATAGTGTAAAAGCCAATTAAATGAATCTGTAATATGATTTTTAAATCATTAAATAGAATCAATGATTTAAAGGATAATCTATTGTATGCATTCATACATCTGATTATACTAGTGTTCATTCTTGATGTTCCAAGTTTTCTTCTTTCTTTTTTTTTTTTTTTTTTTACTCATTCACTTTCTCTTTGAAAGTACTTGTTAAATATTTAAGGTTAGGTTTCCTAGTAACACGTTTTTAAGACTTTCCCTTTATGTGATAATGTTGCATTTACTCTTTGTTCTTGAGGATCACTTCAGGTCACATCAGGAACAACAGTCTGATCTTGCAGAAAGGCATAGGAAAAACTTTAAATCAAATATGTTATAGTGATAATTTGGCAATAAAAACATAAGAAAGAGGGGTGGCTGTGGTGCAGAGTCTCCAACAGTTGATGACGTAGGCATACTCCAACATAGGAGATCCCGAAATCCAACACTGTACTGGGTGAGTGTGTTAGCACCAACGACAGAGGGTGCATTGTTGCAGAGCTGAAGGTTTAGGAACGCAAGATGAGGATTACTGGCTTGAGCCTGCATCTCTCAATACAGAAGAATCTAAGCCTGAAGCACCAGGGAGAAGCAGGTCAAGTCACATAAGTCTCTTCTTAGAATAAACTATCAATCGAAGCAAAGGCTGATATATTCAAAATACCTGTCACCCTACTCCTAACCCAGGGCTAAAGCCATAACAAATGAAAAAACTAGAGCTCAAGTATCTGACAATAATGAGAGCAAAATCTCCAGGAAAGGCTCTTTGCTAGACAGAAAAAGACAATGACTCCTTGCCTGTGACCCCATATCAACTAAGATTCATGCCCAGTGCTGAATCTAATGGCTAATAATAATCTAAGATAATGTAGGAACACAGTTTCGTAAGGTTAAAACCTTAGCCACAACTCCTTGCCCAGCAGGCAAATTTGAGAGGTTTTGATAGATAAGAGGATTGATAAGGTTGACCTGGGGATAAAGCCTAAGACCCATCACCATGACCAGAAAAATCAGCCCAACTCCAGGAATGTGGAAACAGAGGCCAGGACATGTTTCTGTGTCAAAGGCCAGAGCCTGAGATGAGACAACCCAGCAGATAACTAGTATAAACTGGTGCCCCAAATTAAAAAGCCTGAGAAAACAATATAGAAGAAAGCCCTAAATCCTTTTTCATGCATAGACTTCTCCTGCTTGCCCACTGTTTCTCTCAGCAATACATCCACCTGTTTTGTTCTCACTCTGTCTAAGGTGAATTCTTTCACAACTGGGCTTCTAGACTCATCCAGATACTTCTCCCCACTACAATGGGAGTGGACATGAGTCTATAAGAAATACTAATGATGTCTATTTTTGGAGTCAATGGAGAGTGGGGTTCTTGGGCTCACTCTGGGAAAGGTTTCACCAGAGCTCTCCCTCAGTGGCACACAGTGAGTTTCTCGGGTGAGTTTCTCCATGACAAAGAAACATCAAATATATTTAAAGAATAGGTTTATTAGGGAAAGAGGCAGAAGAATAGAGCGCACTCGCATAGACACGAGTGGGCAGAAAGAGCTGCCTCGAAAGGGACAGGCTTGCTAAGATAGGCCTGCAAGGTCGCTGGCAGGCAGCCTTTAGGAAAGCTGCCCTGCTGAGGGAGGTCAATGAATGGAAGTCTCAGCATGGTACAGGTCATGGGCAGGCAGGAAGGCTGCTGCCCTGCAGAGAGACAGAGAGTTGGTAGAAAGAAGCACCTCCATAGTCACAGGTGGGCAGAAGGAGTGGTGCTGCCTGGAACCAGTGCAGAAATCTCACTGATATAGTTTTCTCTTTGGGAGGGGCTCACACCTTCCAGGAGTAGCTTGTTTGTTGTCTGAATCATGTAAGGATAGAAAGGGGCCCTAGAGACTGTCCTGACTGTCCTGACACTCCTTACACTCCCTATAGCCTCTGATACCTGCTTGAAGGGATTACATCAATCCCTTCTACCCCACCTCCTGTTTGAGTCAGGCCCAAAGTTTGTGATCCTATCTCCTCCATCATTAATACTGAGGAACTGACCACTGTGAGTCCCCATCACACAACTCTGACACATGCAGTGCAGTAGAAACTTTGAACACCTTGAGTTAACTGGAGATGATCCTTTATTGCCCCACCATCCAGACTTCCTTAAAATCTAATGCCCCTCACCTGTATGAGTCCTCAGATTATTTGAACAGGTACAAAGGCAATAGTCTGAAACTCTATCCCTGTTAAAACTCATTAAAAAGGTAAACATGAGGAGATAAAAAGACATATGATAAATGTTGGAGCAACAAAGCTCAGAGAAGTTCCAACTCAGCACAACTGCAAAACCTGACAGAAGAGGATTTCAAGGTAACAAAGATGTTTATGAAATTCAAAAAACAAAAACAAAAATTGGAGGATATAAAAACAACAACAGGATAAAGAAAATATGAGACAACTACAATTGAAATATTGGAGCTAAGAAAAGGTATACCAAAATAAAAAAAGTAATAATGATAATGATAATAATAATAATAATAATAATAATAATAATAATAATAATAATAATAATAATAATAATGGTGGCCAAAACATCAGAAAACAGAAGAAATGAATATAATTAATTAGCTGGAAAACACAGTACATGAGAACACATAAATAGAACAACACACATAAAATTTAAAAAACAAAATCAAAGTAGTTTAAGAGACCTTTGGGACAACGCAAATAGAAATAACATTTGTATCATGAGTGTCCCATAGGATGAAAGAAAGAAGGATACAGAAATTTACTTAAACGTTTCCTGAAAATATCTTATCTGGAAAATGAACTAGACATTTGGTCAAAAAAGCCCAAAGTGTTCCAAACAAATAATACCAGACAGATGCAAACCAAGACACATTATAATAAAGTAATTGAAAATCATTGACAAGGACAGAATATTAAAGACCAATCAGATTGTCAGTGGAGTTGTCAATGAGACTTTATGGACAGGAAATGACTGGAAGGAGATATTTACAGTACTTAAAAGACTTTCAGCTCAGAGTCCTTTACTCAGCAAGTTTCACATTCAACACAGAAGGAAGAATAAGTAATTTCAATGAAAATCAAAATCTAGAAGAGTTTATCAACACAAAAAAATCTCTAAAATGGTTATTATAAACCAATAAAACAATGATATACATCATTGTATATTTATTTATTTTATTTTTAATAGAATTTATTACTTTATTTATTATTATTATTATTCATATTTTTTACATCATTGTGTGTTCCCCATAGGTTACCCACCACCAATTCACCCATGAACCATCACCATAGTCCCTTGTGCTCTTTTCTATCCCTTTTTGTGCCCTTATACTCCCCCTCCCTTGCTGGATGTCTCTTTATTTGTTTCACCTATACTCCGGTTATAAATGAAACATTCGATATTTTTCTCTTTCTTTCTGGCTTATTTTGCTGAGCATTATCTCTTGTAGCTCCATCCATATTGCTGCAAATTGCATATGTTTATCTTTTTTGAATGCTGAATAGTATTCCATTGTGTATATATACCACATCCTCTTGATCCAATCATCTATTTTGGGGCATCTGGGTTGTTTCCATGTTTTATCTATTGTAAACAATGCTGCAATAAACATATGGGTGCATGTCTCATTGTATATTTAATGTGGAGGAAGAGAGAAATAACAATGTGAGCCATCAAAATGAGTCAGTCATAGATTGGACTATCCTGTGGGTCACACAAATAACACATCATATAATAACTTTTGTAGACGCCTCAAAGATGCAACACAAAGACAATGGAGATGGAACATAAGTAAAACATAACAGGAAACTATCAAATTATATATATATATATATATATATATATATATATATCTCACATATGATATAGATAGATCTCTATTTATATATGATAAACCAAACACAAATAACAAAAAGAACAAAATGATAATGAAAACTTATTGTATCCAGGGCCTTTCAGTGTGGAATGCAGGACAAGACAGGTGTGTTTTCCATTGCCTCAAAAGCAGTGGGAACCACTAAAAATGGGGTGGATTTGAAACTTGGGCAGTAGGGACAGGAATGTATGGGATATCAGGATAGGCCAGGATGGCTACCCACCTGCATGGGGTCTAGGAAAAGAGAGCCCCAAAAAGCCCCAAAAGGCCAAAAGGCCAAAACCAAGGGCTATAGTAATACAATGCCCATGTATAAGAGCTTAAGAGCTATAACCAAAGAAAGGACAGTGCCAGATAAGAGAACAGATAACTTTCTGTGGCTTCTAACCCGTGAGCACAATTGTAAGAGACCTCAGGCTCTGGGAACAACTATTGGGTTCATTTTATAAAAAGGGATAACAAAGCTCTTACTATAGCCACAAGGGGCTGGCTATCTCACCGACATAAAGTCCACCAGAAGTACAGAGTACCAGTCACCTGTCCCCAGGAGTGCCAGACAGCATTGGCCAGTACTGATGGTCAAAACTGGTCCCCTTGAGGTGTGTCAGAGACACCAAGTGTTAATGGCACTTTGTGACACTAGGCCTGGAGTCTTTGGTGCTTATTTCAGGCAATGTCAGAGACTGGACGGGGGTCTTCGGCTCCTCTTCCCTCCTCAGAGGTCAGCTCCTGGGTACCAGCTTCAGGTCTTCCTTTTTTCATCAGAAGCCAGGAACGGACTTTGGAGGCAGGAACAGAGTCTGGAGGCTGAAACAGAGAGCCCCCCCTTTTTCTCTGACCCTGGCTTACATCCTCTTTCAGAGTGTCACACCCTTAAGTCTCCTTGTACTGTTGTTCAATCCTGTGGTTGATTAGACCATTTAGCACCAATCAGCTCATAGTTCACACCTGATTGGTCTGTTCCACGATCCAGGAAGTACATATAAAAGAGCAGTTGCATAAACAGCAAGTGGCTGGCTCGGAAGTGCCATAACTGAAATAAAAGGGCAGTTTCTGGGCTTTGAGAAGCAACTGCCACAACTGACTTGTGGTGGAGCAGCAGGGTGAGAGAATACCACTGCTGCTGCTGGGTCCTGATGCTGAGGTGGCTCCCACCATTGAGGCAATTGGGTTCTGGTAACAGGTTTACCGATCCACACTAAAAGTTGCTACCTATGGGCAGTCCCTCCCTCAGGCACCAGCCAGATTAAATGATCTAATCAGGAGGTATCAAGTGGATGGGGGACTATGAAAGGGAATATAAGGCAGCACAGGAGCAAGTGTGGAATCTGCCCAAACCCCCAGATTTGTTATATTCTGTACTAGGCTTCCAAAAAGAAGAAAGTACTTCCTGCAGCTGACCTCTGAAGAAAAAGAGAGAAGCTGAAGAGTTTGATAGTTGATAGTGACCAGAAGGTTGCCTCAAGTCTTGTCACTGCCATTGCCTAGAAAGAGCACCGAAGTCTCCAGTCCGAGTGTCTGACTGAGCTGTTTGTTGTGTATCAGATCAGCTGGCAACACCTGCTGGTGCTGCTCTGTTGTTGATCCAGCATCTGGTGTTTTGCTGCAGTCTGCAACCATGCCATTTCAGTGGCCCCACCTGAGAGTGCCTCCAGCTGCCACTGTGAGTTGGATCCTGGCCTACTACTTGCTAGCTGCCACGAGCTCCAGACCTTCATTGGTGGGATGGCACTACCTGGGACGATCGACATTTTGTTTGGGACTTCTGAGCACTGTAGACAATATCGGGGGTGATATAGCAGGCCACTTGTGGCCTTAGTAACTCTTTGTTTCCTGTATGCTAAATAAACCCCATTATTGCTGTTCCCTGAGCCTGAGTGATGATGCAATTGTGCACACAGCTGAAGAACCCACAGGTAATGCTCTGTCTCTATCGGACACTGTCCTTGGTTGGCTATAGAACCTTATAGCCCTGTTTCATTACGACACAATAGACACATTTAAACAAACACAGCCTGAATCCACTAGTCAGAAGATGTAGTGACTAAATTTTTTCAAAGCAAAGTGTAACAATTTGGTGTTTACAAGAAATCCATCTTGCCAACAGAGACAAATAAAAGCTTAGATATTAAAAGTTTGAAGATGGTTATACAAACAAATAACAAAAAAATCAGAAATAGCTCTAAATATATACGATAGAATAGACATACAATTTAAAAGGTCATAAATGACACTACATTATGATTGTCTATTGAAACAAGAAGAAATAACATACATAAATATGTACCAAAGGATGGAACACAAAGATACATAAGACTATTAATAATAAACTTCAGAGAGATTAATTTCCTCAGAGTGATATTAACAAGACAGTAATGGGGCCTCCCTAAGGGGACATTAAGACCCCACTAATAAGTATGGATAGATCAACAATATAAAGTATAAATAAAGAAATTATTGCCTTAATTGAGGAGCTAGAACAAATAAGTTTAACAGTCATCCACAGAACTCCACCAAAACCCACTGCATACACATTTTTTTCAAGTTCATCAAAGTAGTATTTAACAACATGGTGAAATGCATAAAAATGATGATATGAGCTACAAGAATCTATGGGATGCTTCAAGAGTAATCTAAAGGAGGATAGATATTTGCATCACAAGTCCACATTAAGATGCAAAAAGAATCCCAAATAAGTAATTTAATTACAAAGAACTTTAGAAATAAGAAGAAATAAGAACCAAAGTTAGCAAAAAGAAGAAAAACTAAATGTAACAGGAAGAAAAAATGAATTAGAGATCAAATGTCTATCCAAAAAAAAAAAAAACAGTGAAACCAAGAGCTTCTACTCCTCCTCTAGCTAGGCTAATAATAAAAAGATGAGAGAAAATGTTAATAAGTAGAATAGCAATTATATGTCAATAAATTTGCAAAAACTGAAGAAAGGGAAAAATTCCCAGATCAATATAACCTATCAAGTCTAATCTAAGAAACAGATGAATTAAACAAACTGACCATATGCATGAAAGTAGAAACAATAATAAATCTTACAAAAAAATAAAAACCCGGGACTAGATGGCTTTGCAAATGGATTTCTTCAAACCTTTAAAAACCTTTAAAGAAGAGCCAAATACCCATATTGCTCAAATTATTTTTAAAAATACAAGAGGGAATGCTCCCTTATACAGTTTATGACTCCACCATTATATGATGCCTAATACACAAATCAGAAATCAGCATGAGAAAAGAAATTTGTACACCAATATTCCTGATGAACATCAATGAAAAAGTCTTTAACAAAACACTAGCAAATTAAGAAATATACAACAGGATGAAGTGATATTTGTGTCAAGATGCAAGAATTATTTAATATACATAAATTGATTAATGTAATAAATCATTTCAACATAAGTAAAAATAAAAATGATACAATGCTATCAATAGGTGAAGAGCAAGCATTTGAACAGATTGGTCACCATTTACAATAAAAGCTTATAACAAGATGGGAATAGAAGGAAACTGTTTCAATATAATAAAGACAATATATTACAAAATCAATAGTCAATACAATACCTAATAGTGTAACTTGAAAAATTCCCCTTAAGGTAAAGAATACAACAATTATGTCCATTGCTACCACTTATGTTTAACTCGGTATTTGAAGTTTGGGCCAGAATAAAAGATGAACATAGGAAACAAAGGGAATTCAAGTTAGAAAAGAAGTGAAATTATCATTATTCACTGACAACATATTATATAGGGGAAATTCTAAATGGTATATCAAAATGTAATTAGAGACAATAAATGAACACAGATAAGTGGCAAATAACAAAATCAACATACAAAAATCCATTGCCATTTATATACAAACAGTAAGGACCAAAAGAAATTAAGATAATTTCAGTTATAATTGCTTTAAAAGTAATTAAATACCTTGAAATTAACCTAACTAAGAGATAAAACACAAGAATTACAATATGTTACTAAAAGGCTGTAGTTACACACTTAAGAAATTATTAGAGTATCCCATGTTCATGGAAAGGGAGAATCATTATAATCAAAATGATTCTCTTCCTAAAATTATATATAAATTGAACAAAACCCCCATAAAATGTAGCATGTTTTTTCAAATAAGTTGAACAAAAATATTGAAATTCAAAAGACACCACAAAAGCCTCAAATTGTAAAAACAACGCTGAGGGAAAAAAATAGAAAAATAGAGGCAATCATGTTAATAAAGTTACTATAAAGCAACTTTACTAAAAACAATATGGTATTGGCACAAAAATGTATACATAAATTAATAGAGTAGAATCAAAGCCCAGAAATAAATCCACATATATGCTAGTACCTAATCTATGCTACAGCAGCTATGATCATAAAATGGGGGAAGGAGAGTCTCCTTTATAAATGGTACTGATAAATATAAAAAACACACATAAAAAAATAAAGTTGGATCACTCATTAACACCATCCATAAAAATAAGATCTGAATGAATTAATAATTTAGATATAAGACCTGCAATAATAAAACACATAAAAGAAAACATTGGTGATATCTTCCAAAATATTAACAATAAAGAGATTGAACTCTATGGCAAGGCCACTAGAACCTAAAATAAACATTGGAGATTACCACAAATTAAAATGCTTCTGCACAGGGTCTCCCTGGTGGCGCAAAGTGGTAAGTCTCAGAACTATGAACATATTTGCAGCCACTGCAGCATGAGTTTGATCCCTGGCCAGGGAGCTTCCCACATGGCACAGCAGACATTTCCTGACTCGCCTGCTGCTCCCTTTAGCAGTGTATTTCAGTCAATCTGCCTGTTCTGCTCCCCACTCTGTCTCTGGTGAATTCTCTCACTCTCCCCCACACTTCTGGCGTGCACCCTAGCTCTTGTATGCATAAATAAATAAATCTTTAAAAAATAAAATAAAATACTTAAGTACAGTGAAAGAAAATATAAGCTAATTTAAGAGACACCCTATTGAACGGAAGAATATTTTTACACAATTAGTTAGTGATAAGAGAATAATATCCAAGATATATTAAAAACTAATGCAATTCAACAAAAGCAAACTACTCAATAAATGAGAAGTACATATTCTCATTCATCAAAATGGTTATGCAGAATGCCAAAAGAAATGTGAAAAAAAAATCCATCATCACTTCTAATAAGAGGGATGCAAGTTAAAAACACAGTGAGATACCGTTTCACACCTGTAAGAATGGCACACATTAAAAAGACTCCCAACAACAAGTGTTGGAGAGGATGCAGAGAAAAAGGAACACTATTACACTGTTGATAGGAAAGTAAACTGGCATAGCCATTATGGAAAACTATCTACAGTTACGTTAAAAAAAAAACACAAAAAAATGGATATATATGATGGATCAATGCCCCTCTTGGATATATATTAAAAGATTATGAAAACATCAACATAAACATCCACATTTCACACTTTGTTATAGCAGCATTAACTACAACAACTAGGACATGAAAGTGGCCTAAATTTCCATTAACAGATTATTGTAACAAGAATGTGTGATATATACTCATAATGGAGCACTCTATAGCCATTAGAAAGGATGAAATGCAGCCAATTTCAATAAAATGAAAGGAGTTTGAGAATACTGTGTGTAATAGAGAAAGTCAGAATGATAAAACCAAATACTGGACATTTACACAGCATGCAAATCAATAGTAGAAAAAACTTCAAAACTTCAGCAGACATCAATAGACACCCTGAGGACTGTGTGAAGAGGGAGTGAGGAGGGAAATAAATGAGGAGATATAATGGATGGTGGTGGGGAAGAAAGAAAAGAATATTGAGAAGCAGCAAGATGGTGACAGTGAAGACACCAACCCCACTTCCTTCATATACTAACAGTTTTCAGCAGAACAAAAATCAATGTCCCTGAATGAAAAATGGACTACAGCATACAATAGGAACAACCACCAGTGGAAAGGGCAAGCAACATGGAAGCAACAAGCAGCACCAATATGCAGCCCAGATGCAGTAGCCCCTGGAATACCCCAATAAGCAGCAGAGCAAACTCTAGCAAGCAGTGGAGGAGGACATGGCAAGTAGCCCCAACACAGTAATTCCCAGAAGGACCTGGAAAACAGATAAGCAGCCACGTTGTACGCTTGCAGACCATAGGAAGGAGCAGGGCAGGCCCTGGCAGGCCCCATGCAAGCAACACAACAGACTCAGGCATACAGTGCAGGTATGGTAAGCCCTGGAAGTCCCTGGCAAGCAACAGAGCAGGCTCCGAAAAGCAGCACAAATGTGGAAGGCCCCTACTAGCTCCAATATGCTATAGAAGCAGGTCCCAACAAGTGGTGCAGTGTAGCAGGTGATGGAGCAGGTTCCAGCTAACAGCCAAGATGTAACAATACCCAGAAAGAGGCAAAGCAGATTCTCTCAAGTGATGCTGATGCAGCAAGCCTGGAAGCAGAAACCATAGGACCCGATTCCTAATAGCTGCATCTCTTGGAGAAATAAGCCAGAAGGACACTGTGAAGACAGGGGATTCTGCAGCTAGGAAAAGGACTAAAGCATCCATTGGACAGCAGACATACATGTATACTTCAGTTGGGGTGACACTGAGGAGATTCAAGTTTCATTAAACAGTAGATAGGTGGAGAGAGGAGGAGGAAGTTGTGGTCTAGAGCAGGGACACGTCCTTGAAGGTGGGGAAAAACTTGTAGAAAATCTGGGTACTCCACACAGGCTGGATCCCTGGTGAAGGTCAGAGAATGTGCTCTGGTCTGTATCCCCCTTCCCAATCCTCTGCGCCTGGCTTTTATCAAATGAGACACAATGAGAGCATATAGACTGCTGTGCCTCTCATCCCAAATACCAGATATGGGGAAATATTTGTGGCAACATAAACACAACCTATCCCTACCCCAACATATACACACCAACCTCTGGATACCTCAAGAACTCTCTCTCTCACCCCACTGACTCAAACTGCAAAACAGATGTGATTATATACAGAAGCCAGCAAAAGCAAATCACATACAATAAAACAAAATCTTAACACTACCTCTGGGTAAACTAAAATAGTTCAGCCTCCTAAGATACGATTATAAATCTTTTAAAAGTAACAAAACCGGGAAATTTTAAGTAGCAAAATGGGCAGATGAAAATATAACACATGTCAACAATAGACCTCAAGAGAGTATGATATCACAAAGTGATAACAACTTTGCAGAATCCAAATTCAAAAATATGAATTATATCTCCCTACCATCTAGAGAGTTCCAAACTGCTCTATGAATAAACTGAAAGAGAGAGGTGAAAACTCAGAATATCAAGTCAAAATAATAAAAGGCATATAAGGAAACATAAATCAAAAAAACACACAAAAATTCAGAAAAGTTAATTAAGCAATAAAGAAAAAAACCTAATTAACAATCTAATAGATAAAATCAATAAATAGGAGGTACAAGTTGAAGCTTTAATGAAGAAAGCAGCACAATGCCAGGGGGTAGCGATCTCAATAAATTCGATGAAAAAAATCTAGAGGAACCTCTGAAAGTAGAAAAGGTCAAATAAGTTATGTAATCAGCCACCTTGATGATAATAATTCACTAAAGACCCAGGTGGGTGATGGATGAGAAATAATTTTTTTTTTAAAAGAAAAACTTTGAAAACTAGCCAACTCCATTAGGCAAGTCAAATTAAGGATAATGAGTATTCAAGAAGGGAAAGAAGGAGGAGGGTGCAAATATATTATTCACGGAAATTACTACTACTACTGGGGTCCTGTAGTAACTTGGGTGTTGCTAAAGTATCCCCCTAACCTTTCCTGAGCTTTGTTCTCATGGCTAGGATGATAGGACCAATGCTGATTCAAGTGTCTGAGTTGTTGGGATTGTACCTTGCCCAGAAATAGTGGTTCAGGCCCTGTTTCTGGTGGGTAAGAAGGAAGAGGGTTACTGAAGATTCCTGATATAAAAGTTGTTCCAACCTGGGGCACTGGTGTGCTGGAGATGCCAACATGCTGGGTGGGATGTACTTCCTAGTACCAAATATTTACTTTGATTTATCTTTGTCTTTGGATCTCAACTAAGTCTCAAGAGACAACAGAAAGTTGTTTTTCTTTTTTCTGATCAAACTAGCTTCACTGTGCCTTTTTATTGATGAGCTCAATCCGTTTACATTCAGGTTCATCGCTGACATGTGGGAATTAAATTCTGTCATTTTGTCTTTAGTTTTATGTTTCTATTCCTTATAATTATTTTGTGGATTTTTTGTAGTTTTGATTTAGATAGAAGTATCCCTCTCATGTTTTTTTTTTTTTAAAGATTTATTTATTTATGCATGCAAGAACTGGGGTATATGCCAGAGGTGTGAAGTGGTGAGTGGATTCACCAGAGACAGAGTGGGGAGCAGAACAGGCACACTGACTGAAACACACAGGTGTGGGAAGCAGCGGGCAAGACAGGAGAGGTCTGCTGCCCCATATGGGAACCTCTCTGGCCTGGGATCGAACTAGTACTGCAGGGGCTGTGGATAGCTTCAGAGACTGAAACTTAACCCTCATACCACCAGGAGGCCCTCTCATATTTTTTGTAAGGAAAATTTAGTGTTGGAACTCCTTTACTTATCATTTGTTGGAACTCCTTTACTTATTTCTGTAATTCAATACAACTATTTTAACAAAATAATATAGAAGATATAACCAACACTAACAACTGACTTCATATATTTAACAATTATGCAAACAATCCTCCCCAAAACAGAACAATACATATTCTATTAAAATCCACATTTTCTAAGATAGCCAGTATTCTAGATATATTAATCAGGGCTATCTAGTCACATAGGAATCAATAGGAATAAAGTGTAAGCAACTGAAAAAAATATGAAATCTGTAGGTCAGGTCAATAGACTGAAACCTCTGAGAAGAGTTACTGCTGCAGCTTAAGTCAAAAGGCAGTCTGGAAGGAGAACCAACAATTATGATAAGATTCCAATTAAACAAATTAAACAATCTGACCTCTAAGAAGTAATATATATTTGGAAAATTGTCAACATTTAGAAACAAAATTAAACACAAATCTAAGAAGAAATCAACAAGAAAAATAGAAAAGTTTATAAATGAAATTTAAATGAAAAATACAACATATCAAAATGCGTGGGACACAAGGAAAGTGTGCTAAGAAAGACATTTATAGCACTAAATACCTATGCTATAGAAAAAGGATAATTATCTCACCTACTAATTGAAGAAATGAAACAGATTAATAGAAAAATTAAAACACATTAGTCCCCATATGGAATGAAAACCTGATTCTTCCAGAATACATATAAAATTAATAAAAGCCCTAGAGAGACATATTAAGAAAAAAGAGAGAAATTGTTAATGTAAAATAATGAGGGAAGTGTAATCTCTAGAGAATTTTCATACATTAAAAGAATAATGAAGGCATATTATAAGTGAGTTTTCACTAATAAATACAGCTTAGAGGAATGGAGAAACCCTTTTAAAATCCAAACCTCTAAGACTCACTCAAGGAGAAATTGAAAAGTTGAAAGTCAATACTTTAAAAAACAGTAATTTTCTTATTAATAATCTTTTTCAATGAAGAAAAATGCCACACACAATGTGTCTTATCTGGTGAATAACATAAACTTTTTAAAGAAATATTCACGTTTTCACAAATTATTCCTAAATATTATAAAGAACAAATACAAATTAATTCCATGAATCTGAATTACACTTACATAAAAACTAGAGAAAAAACATTATAAAGAAAAGAACTATAGATTTTTATTTCTCATGAATATAAATGACTATTTTTTTATTTTTAAAAGATTTATTTATTTACACATACAAGAGCCAGAGGTGTAGGCCAGAGGTGTGGTGTGGTGAGAGGATTCACCAGAGACAGAGTGGGGAGCAGAACACTGGTGAGAGGAGGAGCGGGCCAGGCAGGAGAGGTCTGCTGCACCATGTGGGAAGCTCTCTGGCCTGGGATCGAATTCATGTTGTAGTGACTGCTGATAGCTTCATAGTGCTGAGACAGTGGCATAGTCCCTGTGCCACCAGGGAGGCCCCAGAGATGCCTTTTGATAGACAAAAGTTTTTTACAAATTAATGTGAATGTAATTAATCCTAGGAGGTACAGTAGATTTTATATCAGTCTATGTTAAATATATATTATATTTATTATATGTATAGTGTATATATATATACATATATACACTATATATACACACATATATACATACATACAGTATATATAATAAATATAATAAATATTTATATATATAAATACTATATATATACACTATATATATAATAAATATAATATATATTTAACGTGTGTGTGTGTGTGTGTGTGTGTGCAGTGTTTTACCATGCAAATAACCTATAAAGTAAAAATAAGTGATTATCTCAAGACTTAAAGAATAATTTGGAAAAAAATGTTTTGAAAAAAAGTTCACTCCTGATTGTTGGGAAAAAATATAATATTGAAAAATATACATATTTCCTAACCATGACCGAGCACAACTATGAAATGACTTCATCTAACATTGTACCTAAAAATAAAAGATATTTAACACTTCCCTATAAGACAAAAATGGCAAGGATATCTTCTCTCAAAACTTTTACCCAACACTGTATTGTAGATTGTAGAGTAAATAAAAACTAATAAATTAGCTATTTACATAAAAAGTAAAATTGATTTACAAAAGACATATTTATGGAGAAATATTACTGAACCTACAAAAATGCTGCTAGAAAAAATAAATCATTTAAACAAAGTGTTACGTTATATTACTGAAACGAATATTGAAAATAGTGCTGAGGATAACTAAAGACCTAAATAAATGGAGAGATATGCTGCGGTCAGTGTTCAAAAAATTCATTATTATATCATTATTTGTTGTCTTAAAATTGATCCGTAAATTTAATCAAAGTCCGCAGCAGTTTTCTTAGCAGAAACTGGTAAGGTTATTTAAAATTCACATGGAAATGGAAAATTAATTTGAAAAGAAAAACAAAGTTGATGGAGAACTATGGTGGTGAGAATGGTGTGGCAACATATACTTGAAGAAGTGGGATCCTATATTTCTGAACTATACAGTCTTGTAAACCGATATTACCTTAATCAAAATAGAAATAAAAGAAAATGTTATAATGTTCTTAGTATAATGCTAAAGTAACCAAGAGGATGTGGAATTGACATAAAGACAATAGTGCAATGGAAAACAGAACAGAAACTTATAACAATTTGTTTTTCTTTAAAAAATTAAAAGATTTATTTATTTTTGCATATAAGCTGGGGTGCAGGCCAGAGGTGTGGGGCAGTGAGAGTGTTCACCAGAGACAGAGCGGGGAGCAGAACAGGCAGATCGACAGAAATACACTGCTGAGGGGAGCAGTGGGCGAGGCAGGAGAGGTCTTCTGCGCCATGTGGGAATCTCCACAGCTGGGTGTCGAGCTCAAGTTGCCACTACCGACAGCTCCACAGCACGGGGCTTAACCCGTTGGCCAACAGGTAGGCCCCACAATTTGATTTTCAAGAAAGGTGACCTGAAAAACAAATTAGGTATAATGGATACTATGATCAATAAATGGTACTGGGATAATTGGATAGATATGGTTTAAATGATATTTGACCATTAGTATACAACATATATACAAATCAATTTGCAATTTGTTGCAGACATAAATGTGGCATCAAAACTGCTAATTTCTATGAGAACATTTTAAAAGAAAACCTTAATGACAATGAAGTTTAAAAAATTTTATATATGATATCTAAATTATAATCCATAAAAGAAAAAATAGTAAATATGTAATAGAAGACTGTCCCTCTGTATTTTTCTTACAGGATTAAGGATTTAGTTTACCGGTTAAGCATAGAGACATTTTTACAGGTTACAGTTGAATATCAAAAGATTTCCTATTTCACCAAGTAACACCTAATATCTGTTTGCCAGGAGCCCTCAGAAGAAAGCAGAAGTCAATAAAAAAAAAAAAACATTATTTGGTGGGGTGGGCGGGTGGGGTGGGATAGCTACCTCTTTGTAGGACCCAACATCTTTTTTTTTTTTTTTTATTTATACATACAAGTTGGGGCACAGACCAGAGGCATGGGGCAGCAAGAGGGTTCACCAGAGACAGAGTGGGTAACAGAACAGGCAGATCAGAAATACACTGCTGAGGGGAGCAATGGGTGAGACAGGAGAGGTCTGCCCCACCTAGTGGGAGGCTCTTCGGCCTGTGATTGAACTAGTGCTGCAGGGGCTGCTGATAGCCTCACAGTGCTGAGACTTAACGCCCTGTGCCACCAGGGAGGGCCCCCACTACCTTTCTTAACACGAGCCAAGTGGTGCTCTTCTTAATTCTCAGAACTTCACACCACTGGGTGAGGGAGCACTGAGACTAAATTTGTTACACCCTTTATCTCATAGCCAAACAGTGAACAAAATAGTCCCAGGATGCCTTTATCATTCTTCATTTATTGGCCCTACTCTCTATTGGACTCTGTATATCTTCCTTTTGATATTTCTCCAGTCCCTGAATTTCTAAACTTTGTCAACCTGACATACTGAAACCTAGAGATAATCAAAGGGATGCCTAGAGTTCTAAAATACTGCTTTATACATCACTCTCACCTACTAGCTCCAAGTGAAACATATCCCTGCATTATACATTTATTTTTTCTTATCATTAAAAAATAACTTTTCTTTGATCCCATTTCTACCTACTCAACTCATTTTTCCCCTTTTGCTTTATAGCAAAACATGTAAACAAAATTGCCTCTATAATATGTCTTCAATTTTTCTCTCCAATTTTTCCTTGAACCCACTATGCCAGGTTTTTTATCTCCATCACTCCACACATTGTGCATTCATCATTTCATGAAATAATATTCATAATGTTGCAAACATTGTCAATTCTTAGTCATCAGCATTAGAATTTATCACTCTTCTGGAAATTAAATCGGGCAGAAGGGGTGTCTAGTCCCTTCGTGGTGGCCAACTGAAATCGGGCAGAACGGGCCTCAAATGCCCAGGCTCTGCGGCAAGAGCCACCAAAATGCCCCAAAAGGCCAAAAGGCCAAATACAACAAAGGACAGTGCTTGATGAGAGGACAGGTCACTGTCCGTGGGTTCTCACCCGCGCGCACAATTGCAGGAGACTTCAGGCTACAGGAACAACAACAGCAAACATGGGGTTTATTGTACAAACGGGGGAAACAGAGAGCTCACTGCAGCCTCAGGTGAGGGCCCCCTCACCCAGAACGCACCGGGGACGGCAGCTCCTTGGGAGGTGCTGGGTTAGACCAACAAACAGGCCTCTGAGACACCAGGCGCAGGCCTCTGGAGCTCCTTTCAGGCTACGTCAGAGACAGGACCGAAGGCCCAGTCTCTTCACAGTCCTTCGGTTTCTCTTCCTCTTCGGAGGGCGGCTGCTGGTGCTTCTTTTCTTCTTTCTTCTCTTCCTCTTCGGAGTCTGGAACCGTCGTCTTTCTTCTCCTGGGGGCTGGTCATGTCGTGTCTTCTCCTGTTCGGTTCAATCTTTTCCCCCCTCTTCGGTTCACTCTTATCCTCCTTCTTTTTTTCCTCCCTTCAGTCCAATCTTTTCCTTCCATCTTCCACCTCGGTCCCTCCAGTCCTGGCTTATATCCTCTCCCAGAGTACCATCCATAAGTCTGATTGGACCATGTTCAATCCTGGAGCTGATTGCACCGACCCATCAGCTCCTAGCACCTGATTGGTCCATACAAAAACAATAGTTACTGGGCAGGAGCAACTGCCATAACTGACTCTGGAGCAGCGGGATAAGAGGCCCCACCGCTCCTGCAGGCACCCAAGCTGCTAAGGCAGCTTGGTTCCGGTAACAGAAACATTTATTTTTGTCTGAAGATATTATATATTCTTCTTTCCCCTCCTTTTTGTGTGGTTCAACTTAACTTTTCTTTTTTCTGCTGTTTTTAATTTCTAGATATTAAAAATTTAAATATTGGGGTCAATCCTTGAATTCTCCTTTGATTCACCTAAAATGATTCCTTATGATGGAAAGTCATTCTTTATGGTTACTCAAAAAAACCTTGACTTTTTTTTAATTCTTATATCACATCTAGATGATCAGGAAACCCAGTTGTTTCTAATTTCAAAGATATAAAGAACTTAGTAATTTAAGATCACATCTACAGATATCTGATCCAAATCACCTGAAAATATCCCCACTAATTTACTCTCGCTCTTAAACTTAGCTACATCACCTATCTTGCTGGTCCCAGCCATGTTTGGAAACACAGGACATACTAATATCTAGATGCAGAGCTCTAGGTAAATCTCTGTTCTTCTCAAAGATTAGAAAAATCTCAGTGTTATATAAACACTGCGTATTTGAGTTCTGACTAAATCCAAACACCAAAGAGAACTGTAATGATACTGAGATAAAAGGTAATGAAACCTTTGAATTATATTTGTCCTGGATTCACTGTGCCTTCTTAAGCACCTGTAGAAGTTGGGATATTATTGCACTGAATTATTATATAAAAACAACTACTTGATCAGAAAACATGTTCATTTGAGCAAAATGACTTTTTTTCTCTAATATGTAACAGAATAACTGATAGGTACACCATATGCAACAAATATTTGCTGAATTAAATAGTTTTTAATAACTATCACCAATCATGCAGAGAAAATATTTTACAAAAAAACTTATTATTTGAAATTATTGTTATTTGAAATTTCCAATATGAAGCTTTATAAAAGCTTTGCAAAGTTAACTTTGCCAACCCAATTATTTTTGAGGATATTTTTCAATATTTTATAGAATATAAATTATCCCCTCTAACACTTAACAAAAGCAAAAACATCTTTTTTGCTTTAAAAGGGGTCAGTTCAATTATATAAAATCCAATTCAAAGTTTAACCTTCAGCCCTTGCCAAAAAAAAAAGTGTCAGCTCTAATCCCTCAAAGAAAAAGAAGGTAAGGCAATTGCACAGCTTTTGAAAGTAAATGGGATTTTTCTTCTAACAGATATGCAAATTGGCAGGCATATTTAAATGTCTAAAATTGACTTCAAAGATACAAGATCATCATTCACATACAAAATTCAATAGTAAAATAATACCTGGTGATTATATAGCAGAAGAAAAGAAATATGAAGTTTGGAAACTTGATGCTAAGTTGGATTTGTGAGGGAAAAAAACTGATTATTTTAAAATTTCAACTGTAAAATAAGAAAACTTATTGTACAACAATATATCCAAAAGGAGCAACATTTTTAAAAATTTATTTGTTTATGCATACAAGCTGGGGTGTAGGCCAGAGGTGTGGGGCAGCAAGAGGGTTCACGAGAGAGAGTGAGGAGCAGAACAGGCAGATCAACTGAAGTACACTGCTGAAGGGAGCAGCGGGCCGAAGCAGGAGAGGTCTGCAGCGCCATGTGGGAATCTCCCTGGCCAGGTATCGAACTCTTGCTGCAGTGGTTGTGGATAGCTTGATAGTGCTGCGCTTAACCCGTTGCACCACCAGGGAGGCCAAGGAGCAACATTTTTAGTAAGAAAATTTATTTTAAATTTCTAGAATGTGGAGATCTTGGTGGCTTTTGCAGGCCTTTTTTTTTTAAGAATTATTTATTTATGCATATAATCTGGGGTACAGGCCAGCAGAGACAGAGTGGGGAGCAGAACAGGCAGATCGATGGGAATACACTGCCGAGTGGAGCAGTGGGAGAAGTAGGAGAGGTCTGCTGTGCCATGTGGGCTCCGGCCAGTGTCGAACCCGCATTGCTGCTGCCGACAGCTCCATAGCACAGCGCTTAACAGCTGCGCCTCTGGGAGGCCCTTTAGCAGGCTTTTTTTTTTTTTTTAAAGATTTATTATTTTTTTTTTATTTATACATACAAGCTGGGGTACAGGCCAGAGGCGTGGGGCTGCGAGAGGGTTCACCAGAGACAGAGTGGGGAGCAGAACAGGCAGATCAGAAATACACTGCTGAGGGGAGCAGTGGGCAAGGCAGGAGAGGTCTGCCGTGCCATGTGCCATGTGGGACTCTCCCTGGCCGGGTGTCGAACTCGCGTCGCCGCTGCCAACAGCTCCACAGCACAGCGCTTAACTGCTGCGCCACCAGGGAGGCCCCTTTAGCAGGCTTTTAATGATCTCTTGTAGTGAGGCAACCAGGTACAGGGCAGGTAGGGGGGTGGGGAGCCAAGAGTCTAGTAGGCCTCCTAACCCTAGCAAATCTTCATTTTTTCTGGGCTCTCTGCTGCTGCTGCTGCTTCTGCCACTGCTACTTCTTCCTCTTTCACTGCTTCCACTTATATGCTAGGCCTCCAGGCCCAGGTGCACCCACTCACGCAGGCTCATGCCACACTCCAGGCGTCGCCATGAGGCACCCAGGCAAGACCACTGGTGTCCATCGTTAAATCTAATGGCGCCTCTTTCATTTACCCTACACCAGGTTAGGTTCCTTCCTCCCCTGCCTATAGATTTCTTAAAGATAAGTTTTAAGTTTCTAAAATCTTATGGATCACGCCTTAAAATCTTTGCATAATGTTAAAACTTAAATCTTTGCATATTCTTACCACATCATGGTACAGATATTGATACCAGAAGTAACAAATTGAACCTCATTTGCAAAGACTCCATAGTGTTCTGCCTTCCATCTGCCTGCCTCAAGACTCCATAGAAGACCAGCTCAAAGGTTTGATTTTAATCTAATTTTACTCATTATGTTCTCAGTCAGAGCCAACCACCAGAGAGTATCTCTTTAAAACATTGATAGGCAAAATCATCAGTCTTGTTGCTACTACCTGCATATAACAGTTGAGTCAAACAATAGACTAATCAAAAAAGTTTGGGATAAAAAGTTGGAGAATGAGATTCTTTAGGGAATAATATTGACTATAATTTCTCGTGTTTCTTGAAGTCTGCATTGCAATTGTCTTTTCTCATAAGAAGGCTTTTTTTACATCTCAGAAGTTCTGATAGTTTGTTTCCTTATTTTCATTAGTGTCTGGTTTCTATCTCTTTATTAAAGTTCACGTTTTGTTTTTGAATTGTTTTCCTGCTTTCACTTAGTTATGTAACTGGTTCTCTCGCATCTCCCTGAATTCCTTTAAGATGAGTATTTTTAATTTTTACAAGCAATTTGTAGATCCCCATCCCCTTATAATCAATTACTGTAGATTTATTATTTTACTTTGGTGGTGTCTTACCTGCTAGATTCTTCATAATCCATGTAACTTTGATTTTTGTGCCTATACATTTGAAAGACCAATCCTTCTTCCAATCTATACATATTGCATTAAACAATTAAAATGCTTCTCTTTGCCCAGGCTATGGTATTATATCCAGAAAATAATTAAGCAGGATTAGAACCAGGTCACTTAGCTAGTCTTGGGTCCTCAGTTGTCAGACATGTTACCAATGCTCCAGGACTGCCTCTAGGACCATAAACAATATAGCTGGTACTGGGACAACTGTATGCACTTGGAACCACAAGTGCTTGACCTGTTACCAAGTGTGCAGAGAAGTGTGGGTCCCACAGACTTCCTAAGAGAAATCCTATGAGGTCCCTCAGAAGGTCTCTGTGGTCAGAACCATATCTGACCATGACTGTGAGGAGCTAGAGTTAAGCAGTGCTTTTTTTTCAAGATTTACTTATTTATGCATAAAAGAGGGGTACAGGCCAGAGGCTTGGGGAGGCAAGAGGGTTCACCAGAGACAGAGCGGGAAGCAGAACAGGCAGATCGACGGAAACACTATTGAGGGGAGCAGTGGGCGAGGCAGAAGAGGTCTGCCGCGCCATGTGGGACTCTCCCCGGCCAGGCCTCGAACTTGGGTCACCGCTGCCAACAGTTCCACAGCGCAGCATTTAACCTCTGCACCACCAGAGAGGCCCCCAGCTGCAGTGATGTTTTAAGATCTGCAGTTAGAAATAAGTTAGAAGAAGAAAGAAAAATATTGGATGGTTTCACTTACAGGAGGAACATAGGGAAACTGAACAAAAGGTAATAGAAAAAAAGACAAAACTAGGAAGCAAATTATAGATCTGAGACGTACAGCAGGGGACAGAGATAGAGGGGGTCAAATAATAAGAAGAAAGAGCACAAGACACTATGGTGATGGTTCATGGGTGAGGTGGTGATGGAAGATTTCTGGGGATTACACCTGAGGGGAGAAATCATACATTGTACAAAAATGAACAATGATGTGAGGAAATAAAAATAAAAATATTTTTTCAAGATGCAATTTGAAAAAACAACAGCTCTCTCAAAACTAAAAAAAAAAAAAAAAAAAAAAAAAAAGATCTGCAGTTACACTAAAGTCTGCTGGCTTTACATTTGGAGTCAAATGAGTGTGTCTCCTGTTAGGTCTATAAGGAGGCTAGACCACTCCCAGGTCATAGAACTTAGAGGGACAGAACAGAAGCTCAGTACAGAGCTACTTTAGGATCTATTATTAGGTCTATTATTAGTTACTAGGTCAAGCAATTCTATTTCTATGGACATTAGTGTAAATCCTGGTAGGTCCTTGTTCTGTAACTGGATTCTAAACCTAAAACAGTGGTACTGTTTTCCATGGTTATTGCCAAATTATTTGTATCAAGGGGAGATACAAACAGCGGGCCATTTTCTGCCATTTTATTGAAATCACCATGAGATACCTAAAAAATATTAAAACAGATTTGTATTCTTTATATTTGAAAACAGAAATATGGAAAATGAAATAAAGACCAAAATTAAACTTTTGAAATATAAGTTTCGATGTAGCTAAAAGATAAAATGGAGGGGATTAACAGCAAGTTGGGTATTGAAGAAATAGAGATATATATTACACCCAGTAAACCGTAAAGGGCAAATAGAATTTAAAAACCCGACAGAGCAAAAGTAAGTGAGGGGAAAAGTTCAAATAGATTATAGGTAAACAAATTTCTTCAAAGGAGGAGGTCTTATACAATGAAAACTATAAGACTCTACCTAAAGTATAGGTCATGGGTGAAAAAAAGATGAAAAGTCACCACTCCCTGCTCATGAAGAGAGAATTAACAGACAAATGACTATTCTACTAAAAGTGGTATATAGATTTAATGCAATCCCCGTTAAAATATAAACAATATTCTTCAAAGCAATTAATCCCCAAATGTTAAAATTTTATGAAACCATAAAATACCTCGAATATCTAAGGCAAACCCAAGGAAAAAAAGAAAAAAAAAGGAAGTATCATGTTGTCTGACTTTAAAATACACTACAAACTAACAGTAAATAGTACAATATGGTAGTGGAGTAAAAATTGACACATGGATCAATTCTGCAGAATCAAAACCTCAACAAACATCCACATATATTTCAAAGCTTAAATCATGACAAGGAGCCACAGTTAAAATGGAGATATAAGAGCCTCTATCATAAATGATACTATGAAACAAATGATGGCCACTTGTAAAAGAATGGAACTGAACCATTGTCTAAAGCTATACACAAAAATGAATTCCAAATGGATTAAATAATTAGACATAAGACATAAAAATGATAAAATATAAAAAACAAAACTTTGGTGATACTTTTCATAACATCATTGATATAACATTTTTTTAGACAACTTTTCCCATAAAATGATAGCAAAATATAGACAATTGGGATTACTTCAAATTACAAAGCTTTTTAAACATGGAAAGAAAATATAAGTAGATTAAAGAGACATGCTATTGTCTAGTAAGAAATACCCACCCATTACACAACTGAAAAGCAGTTAGTATCTAAGACATTTAAAAAACTTATTTAATTAAACTATAATTTAACAAACATAATTAATAAGTGGAAAATAGATCTGAACAGACAATTCACAAAAGAATATATTTAGAAGACCAAGAAATATATGGAAAATGTTCATAATCACTTTAATAAGAGAGATGCTGATCAAAACCCCAATAAGATATATCAGAGCTATGAGAATATCACATATTAAAGAAAGACACCAAAAACAAGTACAGAGAGAATGTGGACAAAGAGGAATCTTATATTGTAGGTGGGAATGAAAACTGATTCAACCATTTTGGAAAATAATCTGAATTTATATTAGACATTAAAAAGGATGGCACACATTAAAAATACAGGCAACAACAAATGCTGGAAAGGATGTGGAGAAAAAGGAACTCTTCTACACTGCTGGTGGGAATTTGAACTGGTCTAACCACTATGGAAGGCTGC
>PVIJ01011130.1:31736-56385 GCA_004024925.1 Scalopus aquaticus
GAAGATGTGGTACATATACACAATGGAATACTATTCAGCATGGAAAGAAGATAAACACATGCAATTTGCAGTGACATGGATGGAATTAGAGGGGATCATACTCAGTGAAATAAGCCAGAAAGAAAGAGAAAAATATCGAATGGTTTCACTTATAACAGGACTATAGGGAGGCCGGGTGGGAGAGAGACAATCAGTGGGGCGGGGAGGAGGGAGGCGGAGGGAGGGAAGGAAAAGGGCACAAAATGGAATAGAAAAGAACACAAGGGACCATGGAGATGGATCACGGGTGAATTGGTGGTGGGCTACCCAAGGGGAATACAAAATGTAAAGACATAAATAACAATAAAAATATATATTTATAAAAAAAAAAGAAAATACCATGTGATCCAACAATTCCATTCTTGGGCATCTATTCAAAGAACATGAAATCACTAGCTCAAAATAATTATATTATCTATGATATTTATTGAAACATTATTTTCAATAGCTAGGGTATGTAAATAACTAAAATGTCCATTGATGGAGAATTGGATTAAGGAGAAGTGATATATCCAAATAATGCAATATTATTCAGCCATAAGGGGAAAAAAGTACCACCCACAGTAAAATGGTAGGCAGTCAAGGGAATTATTGATAAGCAGTTCAGAATGATAGAGACAAATATTGAACATTTAAAACAAGTGAAAGACTTATAAAAACTTACAGATATTAATAAATAAAATGAGGTATATGAGTTTTAGAGAGAAGAAACAAAGAAAGGGTCAAAGGCTATAAGAGTGATGCAGGAAAAGTTACATAATATGTTTATTACTATAAAAATATAAAAAAAGAAAGATGCAAGCATTTTGAGGTTCAAAAACAAGGATAAGAGACCTGTGGGATACCATAAGTATATTAACATTCAAAGTACCTTTTGGAACACCATACAGTAAAAATGAAAATCTCCAGAGATGGTTGAGGGAGAAATGGACTGTATTATTTTAGTAGGGATGTTACAACATATTACCACAAACCATATTGCTTAAAATAACAAAAATTTATTCATCACAATTCCTGGACTCCAGGAATTTGAAATGATGGTATCGGCAGCACCTTGTTCCCTCTAAAGTTTCTAGGAAATAATATTTTTTTTCACATTACCTGGTTTTAGCAACTCAGCTTTATTTGGCTTATAAATACACAACTCAAAACTACACCTTGGTTTTTAGGTATTCCAGCTTGTGTATTCTCTGGTTCTAAGCCTTTCTCCTTCCTTATGAAAACACCTGTCAGTAGAGTTAGGGCCCACTCTAACCGACATGCTTTCATATTAAATTAATTATAGCAAAGGTATGGAAGCAACCCAGATGTCCAAAAATAGATGATTGTATCAAGAAGATGTGGTACATATACACAATGGAATACTATTCAGCATTCAAAGAAGATGAACACATGCAATTTGCAGCGACATGGATGGAATTAGAGGGGATCATACTCAGTGAAATAAGCCAGAAAGAAAAAGAAAAATATTGAATGGTTTCACTTATAACAGGATTATACGGAAACCAAATAGGAGAGAGACTCTTGGGGGGGGTGGGGGTAGGGGGAGGATAAGGGCACAAAATGGAGTAGAAAAGGACACAAGGGACCGACCACGGATATGGATCACAGGTGAATTGTCAGTGGGTTACCCAAGGGGAATACAAAATGTAAAAGATATAAATAATTATGACTATATATATATATATATAGTTATAAATAAATAAATTATATCTGTAAAGATCCTAATTCAAAATAGTATTACAAACATAGGTACCAGGTTTATTGACTTCAACACATTTTTTGAGGAACTTAAACCCACAATATCCTGCACTCTTATGCTAAAAACTAACTATGCTTATCAACACCTAGCAAAGTCAGTCATTCTAGCATAAAATACAAAATCTCATGAAAAATAATCAACTAAATCAGTTCTAAATATCACCACTTTAGCAATTGTACCTCTAAATCATATACAACAATGTAAACCAATGTTGCCCTAAGTAAATAAATATAAAATAAATTGACACAGAAAAAATTAAGTAAATCATAGATAAAGGAGACTCTGCGTAAGTTCCACATATAGCAGATTCTTCACCAGCTGTAGATCTGGAAAACTAATTTTCTTCCAAAATAGAATAGTAGGATCGTGATAAAAAGTATCTTCCTATTCAAGAAAGAATAAAATAAAACATTTATGAAATTACTGGTCTAAAGCAAGTTTACAATCCAACAAGGAAAATTCCATTAAGATTTATGAATAATTGCCTGTGGCTCCATGTTCTGTCTTCCACACTTTTTGGGGTGATTCCAAACTCTGGGAGGTTAGGCCTACCATATTCTGCTTGTAGGATGCTGGAAATCCTATAGTTTTCCTTTATTGAATCCCATCTCTGACCACTTCATTAAAATCAGTAATGTTCCTAGTGGTATACACAATCAAATAATTTGTTAGTTTTCTGTTAATGTCACATGGATCTGTCCCATTGTAAAAGAGATTTCCCATAAGATTCTTCCTTTAATATTCCATTTCTATTTCTGACTCACAATGGGATTATTATTTGGATCTTTAGGCCAAATTTGCTGAGTATTTTTCAACAAACTCTTGTCCATTCTTAACTTTTTTTGCTGTATATTTGTTGGCATCTTTGGCAGTATGAAGAGGCTCAGAAATTTCTAGATCATTAAAATAATTAATTTTGAGAAAATTATTTCTCCAATTTATCTCTCAATTTCTTTCATATTACTGAAAGCAATGAGAAGGAAAAAAGGCTGAAACTTCAACATGTTACTTATAAATACCTTGAATTAAAAATTGAAGATTATTGACTATAAATCTACTTTCTATCCAACACTAGAATTGAGTCAAAAAAGTCTTTTGCCACTTTATGAAAAAAATGTACTTTGCGTTAATAACATGATTTTCAGTTCCCTTTGAATTATCACCAGACATTACATAAATGATAATATAAGTACTTTTAAAACAATAGAAACTTTCTTTATCATACCTTCATTTTCTTTTGAGCCTTCAGCAGAATTCCCTTTAGCATTTATAGTTCTACCAAAGATCTATTCATAGAAATAGATATTTTCTACCACGTAACTCAAAATTCTTCCGTCCTTATGCATTAACAATTTCAAAACCACTTAAACATTCTTTGTATTTGTCACAATAGCACCAAATTTCCTGGTACCGATTTCTGCACTAACTTTCTAAAGTTTCTAAAACAAAGTACCACAAATTTGGTGACTTACAAAATTTAGATTTATTCACACACAATTTTATAATTTACAAGCCCAAGACAAAGTATCAGTAGGAAAATGGACTCTGACTGCTCTAAACAACAACACTTCCTTGCTCTTCCGAGCTTCTGGTGTTTGCCAATCATCCTTGATTTCCTTATAGCTTCATTACTGTGATCTCCCTTTTCTCTGTCATCTCATGATCTTCTTCCTTCTTTATGTGTCCACCAGTCACTGAATTTAAGGACCACCCTAATTTCACCACATCTTGACATATCTGCAAAAACTCTATTTCCAAATAAGATGCATTTATAGAAGATAGGGTTTAGCACTTCAACATATCTTTCTGGGGGAAACAAACTCCATGACAGAGGTACAGAGAACTTTGAATAAACATAAATTAAAACATCACAAATATTATGGCAACTGTTAAATATTGTGGAAACTCAACAAACTCCAAGAAGGTAAACTCAAATGAATCTAAAACAAGATACATAATAATCACATTGTCAAACGCTATATGAAACAGAAATGTATAGATTAATAAACCAGAAGTCACTTAAAATGTACAAAAGATCCTCCATAAGATTAATAGTTAATTTCCCTAAAGACATAATTAAAAACCAAAAAGTAGTAGGTTTCTAGGGAGAAAGCCTGATATCTAATAATTATATATGCAACAAAACTGTTTCAAAAATGAAGGATATATTAGTGTTTTCCTAATTAAAAAAAAAAGAGATTTTACTATGAGACTACCTTATTAGAAAAGCTGAAGGAAATAATTTGAGCTAAAATGAAAAAGCAATATAAAGTAACTCAAATTCATATGAAATGAAAAGCCAGTAAAGATAATTACATAGTTCAATGTATATATATATATATGTGTGTGTATATATATATATATAGCATATATATAGCATATATATATAGCATTGTATATTTTATTGTAACTCCTCTTTATATATATATATATATATATTTAAAATACAACTATAAACAGTTATGGATCTGTATTTATGGACATATAATGATATAATGTATGGAGATGTAATTTATAACAATAATAACATAAAGGGAGGCACAAATATTTATAATAACAAATTTTGTATATTATTGAAATTAAGTTTATATTAATCTGAAAAGGATCAGTATAAATTGAGATAACTATTTTAATCCATATGGTAACTAAGAAAATCAAACATCTAATAAAAATGGCAGGTATTGTGCGTTTGCTAGGCTTAAAGGGCTGCTAAAGCCACCATTCTGGCTATGCAGTTTGTACTTTTCAGTAACAAGTCCATTTGGCTCCCTCAACCAATTACCTAAACTTTAAGAACACAAACCACTGAGCCACAAAGTTTCCTCTCAAGCTAAACAGAGCAGGATGCTTAATTCCCTAGGACAATGAGTACAAGTTAGGTGGCATGACCAGGAATGCCTGGGGAGCCATAGACTGATATGTAACTTGGCATCACAGAGACTGATCAGCAGAATGCCTTGATAATAAGATTGAAACCATAAGTGGGGGTCAGAAGCTTGATTTTAATCTTCAAACATGGGCCATAAAACTAATCCAGATTCTCAGAATCATCTCCCTATAAAGCCTAGATAACCTAAGCATACATTCGCTTCCTTCTAACTTTTTTCTCTTTGTTCTCCTGCCCTGAGTAATGGACTCTGTAAAATCATTCAATCAATAAAATGGCCAGATTTTGCCTTCTTGGCAGCATCCTGCCACAATAGCTTGTTTCACAACTGCCGTTTATTTGACGGTGTGGTGTTGCCTGATGCAACAAGGTATTATATTAATACAGCAGGAAAAAAAAACCTATATAAAACATCTAGGAAACAAAGATAAAGTTCACACATGAAATTCAAATGGATTAAACACTAAAAAATAGATATTGGAAACATGACACAACTCTATGCTGTCTGCACTTTGAAGCCAAATCTAGTGATAGGTTTAAAGCGAATGGATAGATTCAGATAAATCTTTTTTATTAGAGTTTTCATATTATTTGTATACATATACATAGGCAAGTATAGTAGGTATAAATCTTGAACTCAGCGAAAGTATATAATGGTTACCACAGAGAATAGGGAGAAGGAAGAGAGGATATGGTTGGGAGACAAGTGGGATATTTGCATTGGTGGTTTGGTGGCAGGTAAGTGGAATTTATAGACATATGTAAGTACAAGATGTACACCAAAAAATAAAATAAAAGGAAAATATAAAGTAAATGGTAAAAAAGGATGTTACATGCAAAAAGTAGCCAAAAGAATATTTGAATGACTATACTAATATCAGGCAAAATAAACATTATATGAGATACAAAAAGATGTTAGTTGTGACAAAAATATGTAGCAGTTGTAAGTGTTCCTAATGATAGAGTTCCAAATTTATATGAAGTAAATGATATACTAGAAGGAGAAATAGTTCAAAATTAGTGGTTGAGCACTTCAATACCCTCTTTTAATAATGCACAGAATGATTAGTTTGGAAGAACATCAAGAAAACAGAAGACATGAACAGCACTATAAACTACATGTAACTAACAGATCTCTATAGAACACTCCAGTTGTCACCTACAGAATACTAGAATTCTTGTGAAAGTCTTCACAAGTAAAACACATCCTACATGGAATATTATTTAGGCTATGATATGATTTCATTTAATTAAAAAAATAAAATCATACATAGTATTTTCCCAATTAAGCAAAATGAAATTAGAAAGCAATAAAGAAAATATGGAAAATCACTAAAATGTGGAAATTAAACAACACAATTCTAAATAATCAATAGAGTAAAAGAAGATTTCAAAAGGGAAATTAGAAAATACTTTGAAAAGAATGAAGATGAAATATAGAGTAACAAAACTTGTAGCATGCAGGGCCTCCCTGGTGGTGCAATGGGTTAAGCGCTGCGCTGTGGAGCTGTAGGCAGCGGTGACATGAGTTTGATGCCCAGCCGGGGAGATTCCCACATGGCGCAGCATTCTTCTCTTGCCTTGCCTGCTGCTCCCCTCAGCAGTGTATTTCCGTCCATCTACCTGTTCTGCTCCCCACTCTGTCTCTAGTGAACCCTCTTGCCACCCCAAACCTCTGTCTTGTACCCCAGCTTGTATGCATAACTAAATAAATCTTAAAAAAAAAAACTTGTAGCATGCAGACAGCAGTAGATGAGGGAGATTATTACTGTAAAAGTTGACTTAAAAAAAGATCTCAAACCAGTAAACTAAGTTTCCACTTTAACACCCAGAAAAAATGCAAACTAAATGCAAAACAAGCAAAATTAAAAAAATAATAAAGAATATAACAGCAGAGATGCTAAATAAAGGCAAAAATTGATTCTCGGGGGGGAAAAAACAATGATATGTATCAACATTTAGCAAGACTTTATTGTGGGAAAAGAGGACAAGATTCAAAATAGCAAAATTAAGATAGAAAGTGGGAATGTTACTGCTGACAGTGCACAAATAAAAAGGATTGTAAGGGAAAACACAGACTTGAATGTTAACAAATTACATAATAAATAAAATGGAAAAGTTCATAGAAGCACACAAACAAAAGTTCTACTTCTGCAAGTAGAAGTAGAACATCTCAATGTAAATTGTAAAAACTACAAATTGTATCAGTAATCACAAAACCTCCAAAAAAAGTCCAGGATGTGATTAATTCACTGGTGAATTCTACTAAACATTTGAAGAATTAACATCAATCCTTCCAAATTTTTCAATAAATGAAAGAGGATGGGATACATCTTATCTCATTTTATAATGACTTTACTCTGTATTAAAGCCATAGATCCTGCAAGAAAACTTTTAATTGATATATTGTATGATTAATGCAAAACTCATAAAGAAAATTCCGGCAAACAAACAAGGAAACAAACAAACAAAAAAGAGTATATTAAGAGCATTATACACAATGGGGAAAAGTGAATTTTATTCTAGGAATACAATTGCGGTATGACATAAATGAAAATAAACTATTATTATGCAAGGTTAACACATTGTATGTGGGAAACGTATTTATATGTTTTACGTTGACTGGTAGTAGAGCGTGGGACACGTATTAATACGTTTTAATACGTATTTAATACATTTTTTATAGACTAGCGATAAAATGCGGGTTACATATAAATATGTTTATTTTTATACTTTTTTATGCTTCAAAAATTAGCAAAAATGGCCCACGCCATCTGTTAGCGTACGATAAAAACTACCCACAAACAATGTGTTAAATTACTCAAACATGTATGTCCTATAAAGGAAGAAATAATCTTTGAAATGGTATGTGCAAAATGTGCAAATCATTTGGATTCTGCATGAAATTAAGTTACTTTCATTTGTAGGTTGGTCTTTAAAGTAAGCACAAGATGTGGAAGTATGTTTTACTGTGCCAGAAAAGTAATAATATTAAATGAGAAATATTTTGAAAACTTATATCAAATGCTAATCTGCCCTCCCCCCCAATAATGCAGATCTTTTCTTTTGTCCCCCTCCTTCATCATAGTTTTATACAATTCATTTCTGTCCATTCAAATGCCTCCCATGGATATTTCCAAAAGGTAGAATCAAACAATGTTACCGTTTGTGTCTGGTTTATTTTACTTTGTATTATGTTTCACAGTTTATCCATATTGTCATATGCATTCCCTTTCATGGCTTAATAATATCCCTTTGCATGGATATACTATATTTTGTTTATTATTTCCGCTTATTACTATTAGGAATTGTGCTACTTTGAACCCTTTTGTATAAGATTTCCTATGAAACTATATTTTGTTTTCTCAACTATACGTCTAGAAATACACTGCTGGGTTGTTTGGTAATATGTTTAACTTTCTGAGAAAATTCCTTACTGTTTTACACAGTGACTGCAACATGTGTAATTAATATTAATACCATTAATATATGAGGATTCCAGTTCATTTGACTATTGTCACCTCCTCAAGAACATTGTTTATATGCAAATTCTGAAAATATTCTGAATGTTTGTAATCATTGTCCAACAAAATCTAGTGACTTTTTAATTTGTTGGCCTCTGTAATATTCTGGAAACCCTAAGAAAAATTACACTGGTCAACAGTGAGATCATAACTGACTTCAAAAGACCCTAATTTGTAGTATCTTGGTATGCTGAACATGAATATAACCCTGAAAAATTTTTATTAGCTCATTTTGAAGATATTTCATATAATTCATTTGATATGTTTCACCAAGGAAATTTATCCAGTAGGACTGAAACAACATCCTAAATCAGTCTAGAATGATGTAATATTGCATTGCATTGCATAATACCATCATGCACACATCATCCAGAGTTGATTGCATCATTTTTTATGCAATGCAATACCACTGCCAGGCGACTGCTGAAGTAAGCTGACATCAGCAGTGCACTAGATAAAGCCCTGTCGGAAAGGTTGAGCATTGAAAATATTTCAGACTTTGTGCAAGAGAGGAGAAGTTACTGTTCCATAGAACTGTTATTATTTTATACATTTAGGCACAATACAGAACAGTAATGCCTCAAAAGTGTGTTAATAGCGTGGACAATTTGTGCTCTACTTGTGGGGAAGTGACATTTGCCAGCCAGAAGAAAAGTATCACTTCTCAAGTGAAGAAGGCTTATCATCTTTACTTGGGATGCAAGGTTGGTGACCAAGACAAGCCTTGGGCCCCGCATAGATGCTGTGCTACATGTCCAACACAGCTTTCACAGTGGTTAAATGGCAAAAGACCATCAATGCTGTTTGCAGTCCCCATGGTGTAGAGAGAGCCAAGAAACCACATAAAAGACTGTTACTTCTGATTGGTCCCTCCTCTTTCCAGCAGAATAACAAAGCAAAAGAAGTTGAGAATGGTCTACCCAAACATTCTGTCTGCATTGAGACCAGTTCCACATGGTGAGGGACTTCCTATTCCAGAACCTCCAGCAGAATATTCTCTTGATTCATCTGATGAGGACAAGGGTGAGCTGACCTGTTCTTCTCCTGTTCCATCAGCATGCACTGATCCAGATTTTCACAGTGGTGCATTATCAACTACACACAGACTAACACAGGAAGAACTAAATGACCTGGTTCTTGATTCGGACTTATCCAAGAAGAAGGCAGAATTGCTAGGATCAAGACTCCAACAATGGAATCTTCTAGAAGAAGATGTCACAATTACTTTATATTGAAAGCACCACCAGCAGTTGGAGCCTGTGCCATGTGGTCAGCTCCATGGCCAGGGATTAACTCATGCTGCAGTGGCTGCCAATAGTTTCTAGTGCTGAGACTTAACCCCTTGTCTACAAGGAAGGCCCATATTTGTAAATTCTTAAAGAATAAAATACAAAACAGAAATGAAATATCTTAAATTTTTCCCATGATGGAAATATCATATTTTGGTACTGTGGTATAAGGTGCTGTGGTAACAAATACCTGAAAATGTGAAGAGGCTTTGGGATTGGGTTATGGGTGTTAGCTAAAAAAATTTTGAGGACCTTGGTTGTAAAAGAAATCTTATATTGCCTTGGGGATACATAAATATGAACATTGCAGATATTTCTGATGAGAGCTAATATGGAAATGATGAGCTGGAGGAAAAACAGTTACTGTTATAAAATGGTAGAGAACAAGCTGCCATAGTATTTTGTTGAAAATAGTATGTTGAAGTCCCTTACTATTGCATTGATGTCAATGCCTGTTTTTAGATTTGCTAATGGTTGCTTTATATATTTTGATGCTCCATTACTTGGTGCATATATATCAGTTATTGTTATTGCTTTCTGATGTTTGGCTCTTTAATCATTGTATAATATCTATGCCCGACTCTTGTTACCATTATTCATTGGAAATTTATGCTATGTGCTATAAGTATGGCCATCCCTGATATTCGGGGGAGGGGGATGTTCTAATTTTGTTTGTAAAATTGTTGAATTTGATTGTTTTTGGAGCTTACATGGGTGTCTGGATACAGAAGTTTTCATATCCAACTAACTACTATGTTCCTTTTGATTGGAGAGTTCAGTCCATTACCATTAGGAGTAATTCTTGACACATGAGGACTTGCTCCCTCTATTTTGTCTTTTGTATTCTGGTTCTATCTATTTGCATGTTAATTTTAGTGGATTTTCTTCTCTCTTGCCCGCTGGAGCATGTCTGAACAGTATTAGAAATAAATCAAAAACAGTGAGGGGAAGGCTACAAGATTAATTAAGAATATTTGTCTATATTTTTATAGGGTAAGTTTGTGTTTGCAAACGTTCTGCTTCAGTTTATCTGGGTACATCTAGCATTATAATCAATGATGATAAGTTGAAACATTTTGTTCAAAGATCAGTTACAAGAGAAGGATGTTCACTTTCACCACTGCTATTAAATGTAGTATTGGGAGTCCTAGTAATACAACTAGGCAACAGATAGCTATAAAAAGAATTCAGATTAGTAAAGAAAAAGTATAACTATTACTACTTGAAGATGACAAGATAATATACATAGAAAATTCTAAGAATTGTCTGGAACAGTATTAGAAATAAAACAGTGAGGGGAAGGCTACAAGATTATTTAAGAATATGTTGCATTACTATATGCAAACAATGATATACAAAAGAATGAATTCAAGAATACAGTATACTTACAAGTGAATGAAAAAGAGTTATAGTCATAGAAAAAAAGCTAACCAAGAGGTGAAATATCTTTGCAATGAAAATTAATAGGAGTTGTTTAAAAAATGTGCAATATTCTATGCTAATGGATTGCAAATATTATTATTATTATTTTAAAGATTTATTATTTACGCATACAAGCTGGGGTACAGACCAGATGCGAGGGAAGGCAAGAGGGCTCACCAGAGACACAGCAGGGAGCAGAACAGGCAGACCAATGGAAACACACTGCTGTGGGGAGCAGCGGGAGAGGCAGGAGAGGTCTGCCGTGCCATGTGGGAATCTCCCCGGCTGGGTGTCGAACTCGCGTGGCCGCTGCCAACAGCCTCACAGCGCAGCGCTCAACCACCATGCCACTGGGGAGGCCCTAGATTGCAAAAATTAACACTGTTCAAGTGGTCATCTTCCCCAAAGCAATATACAGATTCAATGCAATTGAACATTTCAATGGAATTCTTCAAGGAAACAAAGCAAGCTAACTGAAATTTACATAGGACCACAAAAGATTCCAAATAACTGGAACAATTCTGACAACAAAGAATGGAAGACTCACAATTTCACATTTCAAGCAATATTACAAACTATAGTAATCTGAACAGTATGGTATTGGTATAAAAATAGACACACAGACTAATAGAATAGAACTGAGAGTTCAGAAATAAACTCATGCTTATATGGATAGTTGATTTACAGTAAAGGATCCAAGATTATATAATATAGAAAGGAATTCTCTTCAATAAATGGTGTTGAGAAAACTGTACAATCATCACATGAAGAAAAAAACAGTCTCTACTACTTTCTTATACCATACACAAAAATTAGCACAAACTAGATTAAAAACTTGGTCATAAGACCTGAAACAATAATATTCATAGATGAAAATATAGGCAAAAAACTTCAAGATACTTCAGGGATGTCTTTGGCTACTTCACAACAATAACAAGGAGAACAAAAGCAAATATAAACAAATGGGACAGAGAGAAAATTTTGAGTCATTATATAATATTGTAAACCAAAGTTACCTCAGTAAAAATGTGTTAAGGTCAAAAATGTTTTCCCGTACAGTGAAAAATAATCTATTATTAAAGCAAAAAGATGTCCTACTAAGTGGTAGAAAAGATTTGCATATCATAGATCTAAGAAGGGGCTAATATCCAAGATCTACAAAGAACTCATGCAACACAACCAGAAAAAATTAATACTCACATAAGGAAAAAAATGGGTAGAGGAATTAAATAGACATTTCTCAAAAAAAGGCATCAGATGACCTAGAGGCACATGAAAAAAATACTCATCATCACTCATCATCATGGAAATGCAAATCAAAACTAAGTAAGAAACCAATTCGCACCTATGAGAATTACCCATGTCAAAAAGTTCAGAAACAGGTATTGATGAGGGTGTAGAGAAAATGAATCCTTTTATTTGTGGTTAATCTTTGGAACAACCTAAGAGCTCCATGACAAAGTAGTGATGAAGAGGATGTGGTATATATACCCATGTGGGTCAACTCTCTGGCCAAGGATTGAACTCTTATTGCAGTGGCTGGCAATAGCTTCATAGTGCTGACTTAATCCCTGCACCACCAGGGAGACCCTAAGTTAGAATTTTTAACTATTACCCCCAAAGAGATATTACCTGTTAAAATAATATATATGCTGATAACAATAACAAGGAAAAGTAGGCTATATTTTAACATTTTGGAATTAATGTGGTTATTAGCACTATAGTCCCATGAATAGATATTACTTTTCTCTTTCAAGCTAAGAAAAATAAACACTGTCATTGTGAAAAGACAGTACATACATAGAGGTCTTCTGACTTCAGAATTCCTGACATATCCCCTGCACTTTATAATTTGTGTGAAAATGCATATAGGATGTGATTATTGGAGGCATATCTGTGGAAGAATTTGAAGTGATGGTAGAGTTCTCCTTTCCCTCCTAAGGCACCTGTATGAAAGTGGGGGTACCTGTATAAATGCCCTTTTTAAGGCTCTCCCTACTTTCTGTCACTACTAATCTCATTCCTACTTCTGCAAATACAATGCTTCTGTATATGCTATAGCTGATTCAATGAAAAGTAAGTTATTCCTTGGTATAATTATTCTTTATATAAAAATGTTTTAATTAAAAGTGTTTCCAACCTCTACACCAATTTCACATTCTGAATGTAATAAAGCATAGAAGGAAATAGTTTATATCACTTAATTTGTGACAGCATATAATCATATGTGTCATTGTTTAATGTTTGGTGACTCATAGCACTTATAATGTGAAGGCCAACCTCCTGGACAAACCTTATTAGATTGTTTGACATGTAGTGTTGACTAAATCTTTACCTTATTACTTTCATGTCTTGTTCTTCCAAAAAGTATTTCTTGATATTCAATGGCTTTGTATTAATATAGCTAGTTCTACCCCATCTACATTTTTTAAGTTCTTTTTTTTTTAAGATTTATTTATTTATACATACAAGCTGGGGTACAGGTCATTGGTGTGGGGCGGCGAGAGGGTTCACCAGAGACAGAGTGGGGAGCAGAACAGGCAGATCAGAAATACACTGCTGAGGGGAGCAGCGGGCGAGGCAGGAGAGGTCTGCTGCACCATGTGGGATTCTTCCAGGCCGGGCGACGAACTCGCATTGCACGCTGCCGACAGCTCCACAGCGCAGGGCTCGACTGCTGCGCCACCAGGGAGGCCACATTTTTTAAAGTTCTTGAAAGAAAGTAGTGCCTATTTCACTTTCATAACTTAAATTTTAGTGCAGTTCCTACAAATAAGAAGGGCTCAGAGAATATTTGCTGTATTACTCACTTATGTTTGGAAAAGAATATATATGAAATATCTTTTCTATCTTATGCACTTAAGTTTATATTAACTATGCAAAATATGAATAGTGCATGGTTTTTGGTTCAAAGAGTATGACTGTTTATTTAAATGGGTAAAGAAATTATACAGCACATATATGACACATTTTAAAAGGGTATGTACAGGTGGTTAAGAATAATGAAGTCAGGTTTGTGATAAAGTTTTCCTGAGGGAAAATTTAACCTGATTCATATCAATGGTTTCCTGGAGACCACTTCACCAGCTAACAAGAGACAGTTCTCTGTACCTCTTTGCAAATTCAGTTTTGGAACACTGGTAAGTTGGAAATGTTTATACCACTAGTATGAAAAAAATACTACTTAACACGAATCCCCCCCCTCCCATTTCTTGAAGAAATTTTTCTTTTGTATCTCTAGGACTTAATTTATGGAGCTGACACAGAAAGACTAATACTATTGAAATAATATTTTATTCCTTACATTCCCTGAGAGAAGGGGTGAATACCACACTATGCAATGCGGGCAGAAATAGTAGCAAAGACAAAGCCTAGGCAAGAGAGTTTACTTGGATTTCCTTGGGAAAAGCAAGGCAGAACATGATAAACCTTGTGAGTGATTACAGACGGCTTTGCCTTCTAAAGGTGGCCTCTATTTGTCTAGTGGTGTTGGGATGGTTCTGGACAGGGAAGATACTGACTTGGTATGTGAAAGTTACGTAAGAGGATTGTTGAAATGGTAAACTCAGAATTGTTTGGTTTTCATATTCAAGACATGCTCCACAGAGACATTAGCCACCCTGAGAATTCATCCACCCTGAGAGAGGTAGTCTTGCTCTGAAGCAGATGTCAGGCTGACCTGCTAATTAGCTAGAGTTGTGCTGAGACAAACCTTCAAAGTAGATTAAAAAGTTTCAGGGAATAGCTGATAAGGCTTCCAAAGGTCTTCTGACTCTCTCTTACAGATAACCACTTAGAAGACCCTTCCTCCCATATTCCCTGCTGGCTTTAAGCTGCAAATGGATTCCTATTAAGTTGCAAGTGTACCCCTCCTAAGACAATAATACTTTGTGACCAAATTGCTCCCAGCTGAGACTTTGGAGAAGGGTCTCCTCTGAGCCTACCAGTGCTAATAAAGATCTTCCCTCCTCTTCTCTGAGTGCCTTTCAGTTTCATGGATTTCTGCTGCAACATTTGGTCCCTGACCAGGAAACCATCTGCACTGGCCCATTGTGCCACCGGCCTGGATTCCGGGCTGTGGCCAACAACTCTCCCTGAAGAGAATGAGATGGCGCCTCCTGTCTCTGTTTGATGGGACCGCCTTCCTAGGGTGGGGGGTCTGCTGGTCACTACTGCTGCACCCCGACTGGACTCTGGGGAGAGGTGGATGGACAGAAGTATCAGAGACGTCTTCAGAACCCGGTAAGACCCCTAGGGGCCAGCAGGTCCTCTCCCAACGGGGAGCCTGATCACCTCCCAGAATCCAGTTTTGGGACCAGTCAGAGCCCAGTTTGGGACAGTTGGGGCCGCAGCCCAGTTTTGCGACTAGTTAGGGATTTCTGTAAGAGGGTATGTGATAACCTCCAAATGGCTGATTGTTTTTGAGTGCTGTGTGCCTTTGTGTGTTCTCCACCGCTGCTCTCAGAGATGAGTGGGCTTGAAACTGTCACAAGTATTTTTAAACTATATGCTCTGAGATAGTTTTTGGTTAGTAGTAACTAATTTGTGATCTGATGTACTGGGTTTTTTAAATATATATTTTATTGTTATTTATATCCTTTACATTTTGTGTTCCCCTTGGGTAACCTGTCACCAATTCACCCGTGATTGACATGTACTTATAAGGTTGTATTGAGTATGATTTTATCCCTTGTCTTGGTATTGATATTGGGTACATAATGTCTTTTAAGTGTCAGAAAGATGGGAGTTTGGGGGGAAAGTTAAAAGGGGGACTACAGGTGCCTGCGGGAGGAGGACCAGAGTAAAAAAAAAAAAAAAAAAAAAAAGGGGGACTACAGTTATGAAATAAAAACAAGGTTTTGGTTTGATTGTCAACATAGTACTACTGAGTTGAGCCGGAGCGTTCATAGAGATTAAATACTGTTGTTGCTGCTATTTTCTGATATTTGTGACAAAGTTTCACAAAAATCTAAATTAAGTAAAAATTTGGTAGTCTGTCATTTGGTTAATCAAAGGACATTTTGTGGAACCTCAATAGAGCTCCTGAGATACTCCACAAAATTTCTCTTTCCTCCTGGAAAGACATTAAATTTGTCCTATTTGGTTTGCCTAGTAAGTAAAACTTTGACATGTACAGAAACGTTAACATTAGTTTTCTGAAACTTTTTAACAGCTTTCAGTACCTGATATGTATGTAAATTGTCAATTTTGATTGTTGTCCTGCAATATTATATACTTCGATGAAAAAAAGTTTCAAGAAAAAGACCTCAACTGATTCTAATTGATGAAACTTTTGTTAGTAAATTTCCGACAAAGGATTAAATAGACTGTTGGAGACTAACCTGATTTTTAATAAGTTTTGTTTCAAAAAATACAGATTTTTTACATTTTGCTTTGACTCAAAGTTTTCTTGTTTTGACTGACCAGGATCTCTAACCAACAGAAATGTAACATTTATTTTTGCAAACAGAGCTAACTTGTGTTTTATTTTTTCCTCCCCTGGATATCAATGTGATATGGTAAAGAGTAGTAGCAATTTTACTACTCATGCCAATGGGTCTATTTTTACCTAATTTCAATAGTAAATTCTGTCTGCTTACCGGATGTCAAGAGTTGACTCTATTCCTCTCTGGAGTAGTCTAACAAAGTCAGCTAAAATTATTGTCTGGTTATTCTGCCCTGTGACACTATACAAAAATAAACAAAATAAACTAAATGTAAGTTTAGTTTGCAAATATTTTGCTGTACTGTTAAATAAAATTGGTATCAAAGTGGAGAAAACTTGTTTTTAGATAAGTTGAACAGTTTTTAAATTTTTTCTTTCTGTAATTTTCATATAGTATTTGTTGTTTTGTTTTGGCTAATGCCTTCAGATATTTTTTTGTTTTCTTCTCTTCTGTCATGGGCCACTGGAAAGACAAATGTCCCAAATGATTCTCTAGGGAATGAGGTGCAGAACATTCAGTAGTCACTACTCCCGTTGCCTGCTGTAGTGGAAGGACTGTAACTGAGCTGAGTCCAAAATCCGGTAAAGGTGGTGCCCCCTGAGGGGGTTTACTGTTGAGAATGAATAGCCCCAGGGAAAATGCTAAGTTTGCATTTTGGGGTGGAGTCTGATGAGATGTAAGAGGGGACTGAAGGAGAAGGAAAGTCAGTCACCATGAGGTAGGAGAAAGGAGATTCAGTCATCATGATGTAGGAAAGAAGAAGGAGTTGCCATGATGTAGGAATGAAAGAGGCAGTCGCAATGCTGAAGGAACAGAAAAAGCAGTTACCGTAATGTAGGAAAAGAAGAAAATGTAGTGACTTTGGGGTCAGCGACTTTGGAAGCTTTGCAAGTAGCCGAGTGACTGAAACTGCTCCAGTTTTGTCTTTACTGTAGCTGAAGGAAGAAGGCAGAGGCCTGATGTGGGCGCCTTCCTAAAATGCGTGAGCACAGTCTGTTGGGCCGGCTGGCGACTGTAGTTGCTGTTTTCAGTGTTGCTGGCCTGGTGCTGTGCTGGGGCACCATGACAGTCTCAGGAGCATCGCCAGTTGTATTCTGCTTCGTCCTCGTGAGTTGGAACCTGGCCTACAAGCTGGCTGTTTGGTGTCTGCAGAAGCAGGAAGACGCCATTTTGGAAATGTGGCCTATTGTTTGCAAGAGGAGCTTCATGTCAGCAGTGACGGGAAGACGCCACCTTCATTGTTACTTCTTTGGGACTTAAAAGGACTGGACATTGCTTTAAGTAAGGTAAACAGCCATATTATGGCCTCAATAACTCTTTGTTTTTCCCTGTTTGTTAAATAAATCCCATTGTTATTGTTCCCTAAGCCTGAGTAGTCTTGCAATTGTGCATGTGGGTGCAGAACAAAGTTAGTAACCGGTAAGCAATTTGGGCACTGTCTTTGGCCAGTTTTTAAAGCCCTTTTGCCCTGTATCAATGTAACTAAAGACATTAATCTTTGAGCCGGTACAAGCCTTACACCCAGCCACCTTCTTGCCCTCAGAGTAAGGGCCCCTGACCATGACTGTAAGAACCTCATGGATGAGGTTTACTCCAGCTGGCCAGATCTCTTGGGTCAGCCACTGCTTTGCCCTGATCTTAAACCCTTTACAGATGAAAGCAGCTTTGTCAAGGAAGGACAGCATTTTACGGGATTTGCAGTCACTTCTACAGACCAGCTTTTGGAATCAGGTCTGCTCCCCAAAACATGGTCAGCTCAACGGGAGAAACTCTGGGCCCTCATTCTCACCCTTCAGTTGTCGAAGGACCTATCCGTCAACAGCTACAGGGACTCTCGGTATGCATTTGCCACTGTTGCCACTGTTCATATCCACGGGCCATCTACAAAAAAAAAAAAAAAGTATTTTGGGTCAGGGGGAAATAGATAAAAAACAAGTCTGAAATCCTCCAGCTGCTGGAAACTGTCTGGAGCCCAGGTAAAGTGGCTGTTATCCATTGCCACAGACATCATATAGGAACTGACAAAGTCACTAAAGGAAATCAACTCACTGACTTGGAAGCCACACAAGCAGCAGACCCAGGAGAGATCCTCCCTCTCGCGACTCCTGCTTGTCCACCAAAAGAACTGTACTACCCTGAAGAGGCTGCTTGAATTAAAAATGAGGGAGGAAAAAAGATGGAGGATGGGTGGCGGCTCCTGCTGGATGGATGAGCCTTTGTCCCCTCCAGGGCCAGCATATCACCTAGCACATCAGTACCAAGAGACAACTGATTTGGGAAAGACGGCTTTGGCGGCACTAATAAACCGCTACTTCTACATTTCCCAGTGTCATCCCTCTGTGCCACAGTCGCATCCAGGTGCCAGACCTGTGCACAACATAACCCTGCTCAGCGGCCCAGGCCCCCGCCAGGAATACAACACGTGGGCTTTTACCCTTTTGAGAACTTGGAAGTGGATTTCACAGAGGTCAAACCCTGCAGAGGCTACAAGTATTTACTTGTTTTGATTTGCACCTACTCTGATTTGCACCCAATCTGGGTGGGAGGAGGCATTCCCCATCAGAATAGAAAACTCCCGAAAAGTCACCAGGGTTCTAGTAAGAAAAATCATTCCTTGATATGTGACTCCCCTATCCCACTGGGACACCTAGTCCATCCCCACAAACTTGGGGACTCTGTCTGGGTAAAGAACTCGGCAAAGGAGCCACTCAAGCCTGTCTGGGTGGGACCCTATACTGTCATTCTTACTACTCCAACTGCTGTCAAAGTTGCAGGTGTGACTCCATGGATACACCACTCCTGAGTTAAGCTGGCCTGCCCAGAGGCCACAGAGAAGTGGATGGCTTGCTGGGACCCTACAACCCCACTCAAGCTGACCCCTACGGAGAGCCCTGACCAGACACCTGCACAGTCGTGCAGCCCTGCTCCAGCCATACCCTGGAAGCTGGTTGGAAAACAGACGGTGGAAGCTTGAGGAGCACCAATGTTCACAAACTATTGGACTGATCCTCAGTGCTGGTTATTTCTTTTGTTTCTCTTTGGTGTGGCAATTATTATTGTACTTGCTTGCTGTCTCCCCTGCACAGGACCATCTAAGGTGTCATGTTTCAAACCTTCCTCACTTCTTCCTGGTGTGCCCCAACAAGACATACTATGCCTGCTCAGATGGATTTTATAAATGGTTGCAGCACACAGATGTTAGTCTGTGCGTCCTTGTTATGCTCTTTCCTGATTATCTGATTAGCTCCATATGCTGCACAGAGTTGCCTGAGACACCGGTCCTGATGTGCGCCTCTTGCTATTCTCCTCTTAGTTGTGCTGGGAGTCTCTTCCAAAATTGGAGTGGGGACGGTGAGAATAGGCAGAGCTCAAGACAGGTTCACAGCACTGTCCCGGTTGATAGAGATGTCATTGCCTGGGCCAATTCTGTGTGAGATCTCTAGGATCAGACTGATTCCCTAGCCGCCATGGTCGCCCAAAACTGGAGGGGCCTGACTTGTTACAGCCACCCATGGTGGCCTTTGCCTCTTCTTTAATGAGGAGTGCTGTTTCTACACTAGTAAGTGAGGCATAGTTAGAGATACTCTGGACCAGCTCCAGGATACAATCCGTGCTCAAGAAAATGATTGTGATGGACCTTCCTGGTGGGCATTGACCACCATGCTCCTACCCTGGCTCACCCCCGCTTCTGAGACCTCTAGCCTCCATTGTCCTGATCCTGATTTTTGGCCCCTGTCTCTTTAATTTAGCTACTCATCCACTCCCCTGTAGAGGTAGATGATGGTCAGACAATATCAGCCTGTAAAAGCTTTCCCTAATGATACTGAGCACCTGGTAGGGATATCAAAAGGCGGGAAATGAAGAGGAAGATGTCAGGCTGACCTGTTAATTAGCTAAAGTTGTGCTGAGACAAAGCTTCAAAGTAGATTAAAAAGTTCCAGGGAATAGCTGATAAGGCTTCCAAGGCCTCCTGACTCTTTTCCAGATAACCACGTAAGTAAAAGACTCTTACTTCTACACTCCCTGCTGGCTTTAAGTTGCAAAATGACTCCCACTAAGTTGTAAGTGGACTCCTCCTAAAACAATAATACCTTGTGACCAAATTGCTTCCAGCTCAGACTTGGGAGAAGGATTGCCTCTGAGCCCTGCCCCTCTCTGAGTGCCTTTCAGTTTGCTGATGGAATTTCCGCTGCAACAGCACTGGTCAACAAACTTTTACAATATCAAACCTTCATAAACTACCGAAAAAAGGGTTACTATTAATACAGAGTAAGTAATCATTCACTAGAATATTGGTGGTTTTCCAGAGAAGACAAACAAAAGATAAAAAGGACAAAAATAAAAATGTAGAGACAAAGACTAAAAATTACCTCAGATCAGTGACTCATTGGAAATACAGAAGACAAAGTATTTCTAATTTGAATGACAAGTTACTGTAGAACATGGAGGGACTTTAGGCTTCTAGGTGTAAGGTTGACTCAGGGTCATTACCCCACCCCCAGGGTCATTGCCTAGGGCCATTGGGGGCCTGGGGGGGCCCCAGTCGCTTGTATAACCACAACAAACAGGACTTGCCTCACTGCAAGACCTCATGTCTGACCTTGCCACTCTGTGTCAACCACCACCAGGCGGGGCAGGCCAGATACAGATCAGCGCTGTCCTTATCCCCAGAATGTATAAAAATTCGACCAAATTGTAACTGGCCCTCTATCTTGAGACCCATGAACCTCGCCTGGGAGCTTTTAATAAAGGCTCTTTGACTGCCACTTTGCCTGGACTGGGTCCTTTCTTACTGCGCCTACCTTTCAATAGGAAAAACTGAAGACGTTTTTTTGACTTGATTTTTTTTTTCAGTTCTTTTTTATTTATTTATTTATTTATTTTATTGTTATTTATGTCTTTTACATTTTGTATTCCCCTTGGGCAGCCCACCACCAATTCACCCGTGATCCATCTCCATGGTCCCCTGTATTCTCCTCTCTTCCATTTTGTGCCCTTATCCTCCCCCCCCCCCCACCGCTGAGTGTCTCTCTCCCACCTGGCCTCCCTATAGTCCTGTTATAAGTAAAACCATTCGATTTTTTTGACTTGATTTTGAGAAATGCCTGCTGGAGTACAAGGCAGTACTAAATAGGTTGTGGTCTGTGTAAGGGACATGAAATAACTCAAGCTCTTTTCTGCCTTCTGGATGCCTTACCCTTAAAGTGCCCCACGCGTGCAACAATGTATCACCTTCTAGAGGCCTTCCAGACATGCAACAAGCAACAGATGGTTTATGACCTTGAAAGTATCCCCTATGAGCCAAAATGTATCGGTTCTGTGACAGTGAGCATGTAGCAGGACTTGTGCTTTGTCCTGGGTGTGAGAGGAGGTGGGGGAGAAGGGCAGGAATTGGGGAAGGTGAAGGGTAGGCTAGAAGGCTTGTTTGCTGCCGGCCTGCCTCCCTGCCTGCTGCTTGTGTTTTGGGTCCCCTGCTTCAGCATTAAAGGTATGCCAGATATACCTGAGGCTCCAAGATACTTTTTCCGTTTGTCCAAATCAACAGTGAAGCTGCCCAGCCTGGGATGACTGCACAAAAATGTGTAAGTCAGGGCAAAATTTTTGTTGTTGTTGTAGATGTACATTCTGTGGTTATCGCTCTGTAACTCAAAGATAGAATTTTTATTTTTTTAATTTTTTAAAAGATTATTTATGCATACAAGAGTTGGAGTGTAGGCCAGATCTGTGGGGGTGGGGGATGTGGAAGATTCACCAGAGACATAGTGGGAAGCAGAACAGGCAGATTGACTGAAATACACTGCTGAGGGGAGCAGTGGGGGAGACAGGAGAGGTCTGTTGCGCCAAGTGGGAATCTCCCTGGCTGGGAATTGAACTTGTGCTGTAGTGGCTGCCAGTAGCTTCATTTTGCTGAGATGTAACACCTTGCACCACCAGAGAGTTCCCAAAGATATAATTTTTATTGTGTGTTCCACTCTAGGAAGCATACTTATGTATAAACCATTACTGTTTGCCAGTTGTATGTGTGGAATATAAATAAAGTATGAATGGATGGTCAGAGAATATGTTTTCAAAGCAAGAACATGGGGAGTTTGACTTTGAAAGAAATGCCAGATACCCCTTATATGATGGCGCTTTCAATACATCAGATAACCCAACATTCCAGAAAGTTTCTGTGAGGTATCTTATGAACTGTTTAATATAGTCAAAAATAGATAATGTAGTTATTAATGGTTTAAATCATACTATCCATATGTATTTATTAATCAATTTAACAAGATATTGGAAAGTTAATTCGCATGAAATAGTTGCCACTGAAAAGAATAAAAATAACCCCATCATTAAAATTTGTTATGAATTGGGGCGTAGCGGGATACTTGCTAAGTGTTAATAGTGAACCTATAATTCACTTAGGTCACTGTGGTTTATTTAGGATTCATAAGTTTGTACCCTTACAAACTATCAATGTTACTATACTCCCATACTCTGTAAATATCATTTTACTTTTTTAACTTTTTTCTTGTATTGCTTTGAATTTTAAAAATTACACATTTAAGCGATAGAGAGTATTATTTGTCTTTCTCTGTGTGGTTTATCTGGCTTAGCATAATGTGCTCAAGGTTCGCACATTTTTGTAAATGGCCGAATATCCTCTTTTCATTGATTTTTTTGGCATATTTTTTATAGTCTCTATTTCATTTATTGTTGTCCTTATTTTTATTGTTTCTTTCATCTTACTAATTTTGAGTCATTTGTTTCTCCTTTTCAAGTTGTTTTAGGTATGATATTAGGTTATTTATTTGGGATTTTTATAAGGATAATTTTTCTTTTTTAAATGTTTTTATTATTTATTTTTGCATGTAAGAACTGAGGTGTAAACCAGAGGTGCAGGGGGGTGCAAAGAATCACCAAAGATTGGGTGGGGATCAGAACAGGTGAATTTACTGAAATACGCTGCTAAGGGAAGCAGCTGGAGAGACAGAAGAGGTTTGCTGTGCCATATGTGGGTTAGCATCCTGGCTGGGGACCAAACTCAGGCCATAGTGGTGATAGCCCCGAGACTTAACCCCTAGGCCATCAGGGGGGCCCAAAGATAATTTTTCAACTGTTTTTGTTCTTGACAAAATAGTAAGGGAACTGAAACTTGTGAGTAGTAGTAGTAGGTACAAAAGATGACTCAGGCAGTAGGCATAAAATGATCACCACTTGGGGATTTGTGATTCCTATTGTAAAGTGTTTTATTGTGTTGGTGATAGTGTTTTAGATATCTCACCTGGACTATGGTAGTACTATATTCTATAAGAAATTTCAGGGGCTCAAACCTGATTCAGGTACAGCTGTTCTATATTATGATCTCAGTTCAGACCTAGTCCTTGTTTGTGCCCTCACCTCTGTAGCTAGCTCACTATGCACCCTTTATCTGGGGTTCCTGCTTGTGTACACTGTTACCCAGCATAGTGCTGGGTCTTAGGCAGCCTGATGTTGGCATGTGCCCAAGTCAGTAGCTGTAGGAGGCTCTGCACTGTAGTCACTCTTCCTTGAGAGTGGTGCTATCCCACTGTTGCTTTAGACAAAGTTCATTTAGAGTGGTGTACTGTGCTTTTCAGTCGTGCTAATATTTTTGTTTTGTATGATGATAATCAGGTTTTTCCTAAGAGGTTTTTGACTTTGTTTAGCATCAGTTTTGTTACACATGTTGGAGAGGATGAGCCCATTTTTTTTCACTCTACCATCATCTTGTCAGACTCTAGCTTTCTGAGGAACTTCAGTATTATTTCCATAGAATTTGAAATAATTTATATTCCAACCAACTATATATAAGGGTTCCATTACAACACATCCTTTCCTTGTCAGCACCTAATTTGTCTTGTATTCTTGATAAACATTCTAATAGGTATGAGTTGATATAACTCATTGTGGTTTTCACATGCATTCCCTCAATGATTAGTGATGTTATGAAAGTTATGTGACAGTTGGATATCTTGACATCCTCTTTATAAAAATGTCTCATTAGTCCTATGTTGGAGGCCTGAGGCTGGGCTGGAACGTCTTGGTCTCTGCACACAAGATAAGAGCATGCTACTCCTGACGCCAGATAGGTATTGGTATGCAAGGTCGTCATGGCCTGCGCTTTAGATCATTTTTATGGAATGTTGACACGCCTACTGCCTGACCAGCCTTGAATCTTAGTTACTTTGTTCTAAGAACTCTCCTTTACCTCCCCCCTCCCCAAGACCCCTATATAAGCTTGAGCTCCTTTGTTAATAAACGAGACCTTGACG
>PVIJ01011131.1:0-56286 GCA_004024925.1 Scalopus aquaticus
TGCTTTTGGTAGGATTGCCATTTTGATAATGTTAATCCTTCCAATCCATGAACAAGGGATGCCTTTCCATCTTCTTGTGTCTTCTTCTATTTCTTTCAACAGAGTTTTGTAGTTTTCTTTGTATAAGTCCTTTATGTCTTTTGTTAGATTTATTCCCAGATATTTGATTATTTTGGTTTCGATTTTGAAGGGGATGGATCTCTTAATTTCTTCTTCTTCAGATTGGGTATTTGCATAGAGGAATGCTTTAGTAGCATCAATTTTGCAGTTAGATTTCGAGGGTTTGTTTTTGGTTTAGCTTTGTCCGGTCCTTTGTTTTGTTTCTCTAATTCCACAAAGGAGTGAAATCATCTGGTTTTTGTCTTTACTTCTGATTTATTTCACTGAGCACCATCCCTTCCAATTCCATGCATGGTGTTTCAAGTGACAAGGGTTCATCTCTTTTTATAGCTGAGTATTATTCCTTTGTGTGTGTGTAATATACATTTATATATGTATCATGCACACAGACACCCCTCTTCTTAACACTCATATGTTCTGGGGCACTTAGGTTATTTCTGTAACTTGACTATTATAAATAGTGTTACAATGTATATAGGAGTGCATATATTCTATTCTTCAGGTAGATATCTAGGAATAGAATTACTGGATCATATGGTAAATTTATATTTGTTTGTTTTACTTTATATATGATTGTTTATTAACTAATGTTTTATTTTTATTAAATTTTTGTACAATACATAATTTCTCCTTTCAGATGTGGTTTTCTCATCACCAAAGTATCTATAGTCCATCACCATACTCCCCTGTGCTCCTCCCTCATTTTGTCACCCATCTTCAAATGTAAGGAAATATTTGCCTATCATAGATGATAGGGAGCTAATATCCAAGATCTACAAAGAATTCACGCAACCCAATAAGAAGAAAACAAAGAACCCAATCAAAAAACAGGCAGAAGAATAAAATAAACACTACTCCAAGACATGCAGATGGCCAACAGCTCATGAAAAAAAAAAATACTTTGCAACACTTATCATCAGGGAAATGCAAATTTAAACCACAATGAGATACCACCTCACTACTTTGAGAATGGCATATATCAAAAAAAAAAAAAAAAAGCAGCAACAACAAATATTTGAGAAGGTGTAGAGAAAAAGCGACTCTTCTGCAATGCTGGTGGGAATGTAGACTTGTCCAGTCCCCATGGAAAAACAATATGGAGGTTCCTCAAAATATTAAATATATGGTCCATATTTAAAAAAACAGAAATAACAAGTATTGGTGAGGATGTGGTGAAAAAGGAACCCTCATATACCTAGTGGTAATGTAAACGTAAACAGCTTCCCGTAACTATGGAAGGCCATGTGGAGGTTCTTCAAAACACAGGAAATGGATCTGCCATACCTCTCAGAGATTTAACTTCTAGGACTCTGCCTAAAGGACACAAAAACACTAAGTGAAAAGGAATCCTGCACTCTTACGTTTATTGTGGCATTATTTACAATAGCCAAGACATGAAAACAACCTAAATGCCCCCAAACAGGTGAACGGATCAAGAAAATGTGGTGTTATACAGAATGGAATACTACTCAGCGGTCAAAAAGATAAACTCATGCCATTTGTGGCAACAAGGATGGAGCTGGAAGGGGTTATGCTAAATGAAATAAGGCAGAAGGGAAAAGAGAAGTATCAGATAGTTTCACTGATATGTGGAATATAGAGAAACCAAACAAAAGGTCAGGACAAAGACAAAGCTTGCAGGCAAACTATAGATCTGAGGCATACAGCAGGGGAGGGGGAGGAAAAGAGGGAGGGGTTATAACAGGAGAGGGAAGAGCAGAAGGGACTGTGGTGATGGATCATGGTGCTGCAGTGGTGGGGAAACTACAGGAACCACACCTGAGGAGAGAAATCAAATACTGTTCAAAAATTAATAACGATGTGAGAAAATAAATAAATTTAATAAAATAAATAAGATGAAATTGTGCTATTTGGAACTGGAGGGGATAATGCTAAGTGAATTAAGTCAGAGGAGAAAGATAAGTGCCAGATGACCTCAGTTGAATGTGGGATATAACAAAACAAGACAAAACAAAGGAACAGACCCTGGAGATGAGGCTGCCAGAAGGAGGGTAAGAGTCATGAAACAAAATGGGGGCGGGACTCCAGTGGACTATGGTGGAGGACTACTGGTCCTTGGCTCTGGTATGGTAACGTGCGTTTGTAGAGGTGTGAACCTACACCCCTACATCAAATACAGTGTTGTAAACCAGCTTTACCTCAATAAAAAATAAAGTGGGGGGCCTCCCTGGTGGCCTGGGGCTAAGTCTCAGTGCTGTCACTGCTACGTTCTGAGTTCGATCCCTGGCCAGAGAGCTAACCTGCATCTCGTGCAGCAGACCTCTCCTGTCTCAACTGCTGCTCCCCTTAGCAGTGCATTTCAGCAAATCTGCCTCCTCTGCACCCCACTCTGTCTCTGGTGAATCTGCTCTGGTGAATATGGTCCTACACCCCAGTTCTTCTACAGAAGAAAAATTAAAAAAAAATAAAGCAATTAAAAATATTCTTGTTCTGAGTAGCAAAGAGCATTAGAAGAGAGACCTGTTGCATGAAGGAAATGCTTTCGGCGGGCAAATTTCAGTGCGTATTGCTATGATTGTTGAAGTGCTATTTCTGGCATCAATGCTGCAGCCACCTAAGTCTTTGGGACAATTCCTCTTCCTTCAGCTTTTGCTCTTTCCCTTTGTAGAAGATCTCCTTTCCCCTTCCTCCCTCCCACCCACCAATCACCAACTGGGGATGCAGTTAATTAAATCTGCCCTTTGGAAAATTTCAGAGGTCAGAAGTTTTAACCTGCTCTTTCCCTGCTTTGTTCAGGTACGGGCCCAAGCTGCCAGGTTCTAGAATGCTGAAGCATTTCAAGTCAGACCACCTGATCCTTAAATGTCAAGACCAGCAGCAGTATTTACAATTCTATACACCCAATATTCTCTAGCAACCCCGAAAGCAAATTTCAGGGCATTATGTATCCACTTCCAGGTGAGAAGGTTAAAAGACTAAGAACCAGGCAAGTAAATATTTGGCTTTCTATGTACAAATAACTCATGATCCTCTTTTCTTCACACTAGTGTTTTTCAACTAAATTGCTTTCTGAATGCTGAGCAGATGACGTGTTTCTTGGGTGTTTAATTTCAGGGCGTGTAAAATGAGCCTAGTGTTCTGTATTTTTGTTTTTATAAAATCTTGTTAGCTTTTCCCATGTGCTGTAGGGCTGGGGAGAGTCAAGAAATCTCTGAAGGGTGAGAAAATATGTGTCTTTTGCATGGCGGCCTCAGTTGTGTTGCGTGTAGCTGGCGATTGTATGATGAATTCTTATGTATGCTGTTTTGTGCGTCATTATTTGACCTGATGGAAACAGGCAGGTTTTATACAGTGATGTGTGTTTTGTTTGTCTGTTATGTTTGGTCAAGAGGGAAAACACCTCGGGACAGAAAGAGGGGGCATGACCAGTCTGTCATCCTTTGGCATGGAAGCTTTTTTTTTTTTCTTTTGGGAGGAAATTTCTGTTTTCAGTGGTGTGGTCTTTGGGGACACGGTGGACCTTTGAGACCTGAGTTATTTGATTGTTATATGACTGAAACCACTGTCTCTCCCACAGTACAGCTGCATTTATAAGAATGTTAAAGGAGTCTCTTGTTATTGACATGTACAAGGGAGGTATTCTGAGTAGCCCCTCTAGATGTCCTTAGCCATTTCTGGACACTGTTTACTCCAATCTGAATAATCAGACTGATGGCATCCCACATCTTGAAGGTGAAAGAATCCGCTTATTGCAATTTTTAAGAATCTATAAACAGGGGCCTCCCTGGTGGCGCAGGGGTTAAAGTCTCAGTGCTACCAAGCTAGTACAAGCAGCCACTACGGCATGAGTTCCATCCTCAGCCAGGGAGCTGACCCACATGGCGCAGCAGACCTCTCCTGTCTCCCCGCTGCTGCCCTCGGCGGTGTATTTCAGTAGATCCATCTGTTCTGCTCCCCATTCTGTTTCTGGTGAGTTCTCTCACCATCCACACCTCTGGCCTACACTCCAGTTCTTGCATGCATAAATAAATAAAAATACATCTTAATAAAAAAGCATCTATAAATGATTACTAAATTTAACCACCCACTTTCTTGTCTTCTAGACTGGGAGCCGGAAAGCCCTCACAGGACAAAGCAGGGTGTTAAGGCTTCTGAGCCAGACTGCTAAATTGTGATCTAGTAGTTGACTGACTTGACATTTTTCCCCAAGAAAGAAGTCCATTTTGAATATAAAAGATGTGCTGTACTTTGTGATATTCTAAATCTTACTGTTCCTGACCTTAAAGCAAATAATTTAAGAGATGATGAGTTCTAAAAACCCCCATGCACACGAGACCTTCAAAATAAGCATTTACTAGGGAATATAGATAACAAACTTTTATATGCATCTCATGCTTTCTGATGGAAAACTCAGATGCTTTGCTATGCTAAACCTAGTTTGAAATAAAACAATGTTGAAAACAGATGGCAGGATGAAAATTTTGGTCTATCGCCTAATTTTTCATAAATAGAAATCTCACAAGTGAATTCCCTTGTCTTCTAGGAAGAAAAACAGTGCATATGATGAAGCAATCAATATTGCATTTGCAGAAAATTTAGTATGTAGATCCCAACACTGTGTTAGGTGCAACAGAGGAAATGAAATGGGGCTAACTACGTGCCTACACTCAATTATTCCAAATTAGAATGTAAACTTACTTTTTCCTTATTAAGCATCTACTTTCTAGCTTTTATGGGGATGACATGTAGCCCCAAAGTATCGTTCCATTTTCATTCATTCAGTCATCACTTATTAAGAGGCTTCATTGCCGGAAACACCCAGGATGCATGTTAAGCTTTAGACCTGAAACGAAATCAACATCCTTTTTCATAAACAGTTCAATTTTGAACCATCTGGATTTACTTAGGTATTAAAAAAATGTAAGCTAAGAAAACAACCTTCTTGTTCCAAATTATTTGTCAATTAAGCAGAACTATTTTTTTTAAATAAATATATATTTTTATTGTTATTTATGTCTTTTACATTTTGTATTCCCCTTGGGTAGCCCACCACCAATTCACCCGTGATCCATCTCCATGGTCCCTTGTGTTCTTTTCTATTCCATTTTGTGCCCTTTTCCTTCCCTCCCTCCGCCTCCCTCCCCCCCCCCACCAATTGTCTCTCTCCCACCCGGCCTCCCTATAGTCCTGTAGAACTATTTTTTTTGAGGAGTCCATTCTTTCTCTCTTACAAGACTGCCTGTTTAATTATTTTTTAAATTATTATATTTCCTGACATCTCTTACTGAATCCTATTATGTCTTATATTTTTTAACTTTATACGTTTGCTGTGATGTTTTCGTTCCTTTTTTTGTTTTGACTTATCTCAGAACTCGGTCAGGATTGCATTACACTTACAGCTCAATTGAGGGAGGATGAACATCCTTATCGATTTTGGGTGCTGTACCCCGATTTAAGGTGGATGGCTGTAGGCAAAGCTTTGTAAGGTCTACATTACACTATAGTCCACATTAAATTATGAATCCGTTTTTAATGAGGGCTTTTGAATTACTTATTTTCGGTTTATGAGAAAACACTTGATGTTTGTTTTTCTGTTTCTGTGCACCACATTTTTCTGATCCACTCCTCTGTCCTTAGACATTTAGGCTGTTTCCATAACGTAGAAGGGGCATGCTGATTGCAGGCAGAGGAACTGCCTTCGCTTCCATTCTCTGCTTTCACCATCAGATGTTGCTCTTCCAATAAAGCTTCTGGCTCTCTGCTCCAGAGTGAGACTATACGTGTGTGTGTGTGTGTGTGTGTGTGTGTGTGTGTGTGTGTGTACCTACATGCAAGGGCGTAGCACCTGTGTCAAGGACCAGTCAGGCCTCATGAGCACTGGGCTTGTCTAGTAGATGACTAGGGACCAGTATTGGCCACAAACTTGGCTTTAAGCGAGTTGCCTTAGAGACTGCCTAGCAGGGCCTGCCTGATGTTTGGGGCCTGGAGCCTGGGGTGGTGGGAGTCAACTTGAAACCAAGGTCTTAGGGGCCAGCCTGGAAGTTGTGGCCACCAGGACTTCTGGCTTGGTACTGGGTCTTACCAGGAGCCCGGTGCATCCCTGGAATCTGTGTTCACAGGGGCTGATTGCGAATTTGGTGCCACAGGAATTGCCTGGAGCTAAGGGGGCCTGCAGGCACTGGGGCTTGGGGGGTGCTAAGTTTGCAGGAGCTTGAAAGAGCACCTAGGGCTACAGAGGCCACCCGGTACTGGGGTGGGCAGACTCTGGGTCTGAGGTGAGGTCTGTGAGGTTCAGTGCTTCACTTCCTTTCTTCCATGAGGAGGGTGTCTCTCTCTGCGCTGAGCTATCTGGGCTTGGAGGGGGGTGATGTGAATAGGGGTCCTCTGTCTCTCCTAGCCTCCTCAATGAGTCATTTCTTTTAAAAAATTTTTTAAATTATTATTCATATCTTTGACATTATTGTGTATTCCCCGTAGGTTACCCACCACCGATTCACCTGTGAACCGTCACCATAGTCTCTTGTGCTCTTTTCTCCCCAGGTTTGAGCCCTTATCCTCCCCCTCCCTTGCTGAATGTATCGTTCTTATTTGGTTCCCCCATATTCCTGTAATAAGTGAAACCATTCGATATTTTTCTCTTTCTTTCTGGCTTATTTCGCTGAGTATGATCCCTACTAGCTCCATCCATGTTGCTGCGAATGGCATGTGTTTAACTTTTTTGAATGCTGAATAGTATTCCATTGTATATATGTACCACATCTTCTTGATCCAATTATCCATTTTGGGGCATCCAGGTTGTTTCCATTTCTTAGCTATTGTAAACAATGCTGCAATAAATATAGGGGTGCATGTATCTTTTTGGATTAATGTTTTTGTGTCCTTTGGGTAGATTCCAGGAAGTGGTATTACTGGGTCATATGGAAGCTCCATTTTTAGCAATTTGAGGAACTGCCATACAGCTTTCCACAGTGGTTGGACCAGTTTGCATTCCCACCAGCAGTGTAGGAGAGTTCCTTTTTCTCCACATCCCTGCCAACATTTGTTTCCTATTTTTTTAATACGTGCCATTCTTGCTGGTTAAGGTGGTATCTCATTGTGGTTTTTATTTGCATTTCCCTGATTATGAGGGATGGTGACCATTTTTTCATATGCCTGTTGGCCATTTGCAATGAATCATTTCTTATTTCTATGTTTTACCCAGGAGCTGTGATCTCTCACTCGGAATCCTTGTTCTTGTGAAGTATTTCTGTACATGTATAGTTGTTTAAATTGACATTGGAGAGGGGAAGAATGAGTGCTAGAAATTCCTACGCCACAATTTTGCTGATGTCACTCTCCTGCAAAAAGTTTTTGAGAGAATGTTGGAAGCTATGTGAGCTGATGTAGTCATGGGGGGCTACAGGGAAGAGGTGGAACTTGAACTGAAACTTAAAGAGTAACTAAGACTAATTAGAGTATTGAGGAAGAGAGTGAACTTTTCAGGCTTTAGATCCAATATGAAGAACAGTAGGGTAAAATTATGACATATTTTGAAAAAATTTTTTGAGTAGAACAGGCATTGCATCATAGGTAGTCATGGTTACGGAGCATAACAACAGATTATAAACAGCCTTAGACATGGGCAGAGTTGTTTGGAGCTGGTAGTGGAGATAGCAGGTGGCACTTAGAAATCTTAATATTTGGAATGATGTGAGACGTCTGTGCTGTAGGAAGAATAATATAAAATCATTAGTTACACTATCTTTCTAGTGGTGGTGATGGTAAAGGCCTGAATGGGGGTAAAGGGGTAACAAGAAGATAAGTAGGGCACCTATTCCCCAAAGAAGCTTTCTTCCCAGTCAACTCATACCTATCAAATGGAGATGCTTTTATATCTTCTGGGCAAGAAAACTTGGAATCACTGTGACTTCTATTATATATTGTTTCTTAATCTGTGAGGTCACCAGGAGAATAGTGTGGTTCTTTGGGCACATACGTCTCTTCTGTTCTATATTTCCCTTCCTGGTTTGGTTGGGATAGGAAGCTTGCTGGAGGGAGCTTTCTCGAGGCTGAGCACAGGCTGATCTCTGGGTATCTAACTAGAGGTGACTTCGAGGTGGTTAAAAGTATAGATGTAATATAAATGCTATGTCAGGACTGGAGATGGAGAGGTGGAAATTATCTGCATAGCTGCCTCTGTATAAAGACAGATACATTTACTGAAGAGGTATATATGAAGTGGTATTTGTCCTGAGAGTAATATAAGAGAATGTGTATGAAGGGAAAACAAAATCCTGGAAGTTAAGTGAGGAAGGAATATAGAATATGCATGGGAATCAGAGGATTTCATGGAACAATAAGAAAGGTAAAACTGAGTTCAAAATGCAGTTTGATAAAAGTGAAAGGAAATTCTCAAGTAAAAAATTCAGCAATCAAGTTGAATGCTTCAGAGAATTAGAGAGTGACAAATTAGGAAAGAATACTGGATTTAAAAAAATAAAAACTAAGTTACTATCCCTTAGCAAGGTAGTTTGGGTCAAACTGTGCACCAAGAATAACTGGAAAATTTGCAAAAAAATATTTAAAAAATGGCTTTATCTGTATAAAGTATGATAGTGATCACTGGCTTGACTCATTCAGAAAGGTGAGTCTGACATTTAAAGTTGTGTTTTATTCAGAGGCATCTGCTGTCAGAATGTGGTAAAGACACCTGAGAAACTAAGGTACAGAGTGGAAATCTTAAGATTTAGTTGAGATTGACCTTGTTATAGGGACAAGAAAATAAATCCAAGAAGTTCTGGGGTGGTAAAATCCCTCACTTGAGTTGGGAGTTGGGGTAAATTGGAAGTTGTCCAGCCCTTGAAAAGACTGACGTCACTTCACTCTGAATTATCTCAATTCCTGGACTTAAAGACAATTCACATAGAAATGAACCCGATGGGAAATCTTCATTTGCAAAATATAAAATGAAGTATGGAGAGTTAAAATTAGAAAATAGATGAGCGTGTGAACAGCACTGTGAAAAGAACGAGTCGGAGCCTCTAGAGCATTGAAGAGAGATAATGGGCCAGAAGCAATATGTGATAAGATGGAATCTGAGAATTTTCTAAAGTTAGCAAAAAACACTGTCACATATTCAATCATTTTTATAGACCCCAAGTAGAACAGCAAACAAACAAATAAACTTTAGCTTGCTGTAATATGACATCTGAAAACCTAAACAAAGAAAAAATAATAAAAAGTCTACCAAAGAGAAAAGACCAAAGTGCTTTCAAGGGGATAATGAGAGAGACAAGCTGACTTCAGAATAGAAACAATGAAAGTTAGAAGGGAATGAAATGTTCTCTTCAAAGGGCTGGCAGTAACTGCTGTGGAGAATCCCAGTCCTGTGAAAATACCTTCCTCCAACAGATAAACAGCATTTTCAGATAAGTAAAAAGTAGAATTTATCAACTGTAGTCTACACCAGACAGAAGGGATAATATTCAGGCTCAAAATTTAAGATACAAGAAGGAATAAAATACAATGAAAAAATGAAAGGGATCAACAGATTTAAATGAATGACTATTAAAAAAACAGTAAAACCTAGTGAGAAAATATGAAAATAAATAAATGAAAGAGGAATGAATGAAATTAAAATCATCAAGATCATTGATTTTGTCTGGAAGAGAGAAAAAGTATTACCAAGTAATATCAGACTTTGATTATTCTAGGAGGAATATTGTCCTCTTTAGGGAAACCACCAAAAGAATTATAAGGGCAGATATACTGCTAAGAAAACAGCGAGACAAGACATATAGTAATAAAAAAAATCCTTTATCCTAAAGGAGAAGGGAGAAGAAAACAATAAAAAATAGGTGAGATAAGTAGAAGGAGTGAGTGTGAGTGTGATAGTAGATGTAAATTCATATATATATATATATCATTAATTATATTACCTATATATAAACTAATTCTCCAATTAAAATGGTTTGTCAAATGGGATAACAAGTTAACTATATACAGCTTATGAGATGCACCAGATATACTGACAGTCAAAAACAAACAAAAAAAAGACCAGAGAAGACATATCATGTAATTAACTGAAAGAAAGCTTGTCTATCTATTTATATACCAAGTAATATTTACTTTAGGGAAAAACAGTGTCTAGGGCAGTTATCACACTGCATTGTGTGATCTGCTTCCATATTTAAGTCTCAAAAAAAAAGAAATGTAAAATGAGAATTAAAATTAGTAATGCAGCAGTTTCTTAGAGCAAGGGTTCTATCCTGCCTCATAAAAAGAAAATGGATCAAGCAGAGAAGCGACTTCAAGGATAACCAGCCAGAAAAAAATTGGCCAGGGCTAGGGTGCCATTCTGCTGCTTTGATAAAACAATTGTTTCATTCAAAGTCCTTCTGGTTGGAAGTAACGATCCTTACTGTGCCTTTACTACTTGGATCATTGAGTCAGGACAGATGACAAGACAAGCAAAATCCAGTCACTCTTCATGTAACTATCATGAAGTGCTGTGACTCTACCGACCAGAATTCACCCGAACAAACATCCAACTCAGGTGATGAGATTAAGAGGGAAAAAGAATTGTGCCACTGAAAAAAGTTACTATTGAGTTTATTATAAAAAACATTAATATAGAGAATTGGATTTATTGTATTATTCCTTACCAAGGAAACATACCATTTCAAGATTTTGGGGTATGTCTCTTAGCAGAGGGAAATGGGAGATTCACTCTAACTTTTAACTCAGAAATTCATTTAGTCCAACATAGTTGAGTGATCTTCAACTGTCAGAGGAAAAAAAAATGTGATTTCCAACTAAACCAGGCAACAGTTTACCACCTATAGCTAAGCATTCTGCTTCAAACACCCAGTGTTTGAAGATAAAGATGGAATTAGCTTCATATCTACACAGAGCAAATCTAGCCCTGAGAATCCTTGTACACTTATTTTAAAAGATGGATGACACATTTCTAATGATGATTTTAAGGAAATATGTCTCTGATTTTCAATTCCTTTTTGCACATCATTATTTAGATTACTGCTGACTTTTTTACTGTACTTTCTGAAAACTGATTTCATCTTTCCATTTCAAGGAACCTTACTTTGTTGCTTACACCTAACTTTTATATGTCTGCCTTAAGGTACAATAATAATTTTATTCCAGTCTTTCTTTAGGACTGGCTGTTTTGCTAGATAGAATCTAACATCAGATCAAATTAGAACAAAGGTGGATTAACACAGTCTCATGTATTACTGGGTCAGAAACGAATAATATTGTGTACCTGTTAGCAATAAAATTTCATCTGTTTGTAATCATATTTATTCAGCGACTCACTTTCAACTGTCTTGGGTTAGTTGACCAGATGATAGATATTCGATATTCTTGTTTGAGTGTGTGTTTCTATTTTTTGAACTCTATATCAGGGACTAGACATGCTATAGTGTAAACAGTCTATTCAAGGTCACCTTGACTCAGACAAATTGGCACTAGAGAGAGTGGGCAGATTGATTTCATCACGGCTATTCTGCAACCTTCCACTCCCTTTGCCTAGGAACTCTGCAGGGCCCTCTGTGTTGGAGTACTGTCCCTCCCCTTGATTCTGGGCATAGCTTCTGATTTTCCTTGGACGATGGCACGTGAGTGTGACACTCCCAGCCCCCGAGCAGGGGTCTGAACTGTCCTTCCTTATTTTTGCTCCCTCTCTTGCTCCTCTGAGAGAGCCTTGAGAAGGTGCCTGGCTGGCCAGCTATAGGAAGAGACATGGGGTTCTGGTCAAGATGCTCTAGCATCCCAGTGGAGGCCAGGCTAGATTAGGCAATACCCAGCTACTCCCAGACATGGAGTGAGCCCAGTGCGGGCAAAGAGACCTGTGCTGGTGAACCCCACCTCATCAACAATGCACAGATGCTTGAACAAAATAAATGCTTATTATTTTAAGCCACTGGATTGGGGGGTGACTTATCTATCGTTGGTTTAGGTAACTGATAGAAGGTGGCATTGTCAACATTGAGGTTTTGGTTAAACTGGTGAGGTAGTACTTCTCAAACTCATTCACTTTGTTATGTTATTCAATGGTCAGAGCTGGCCAGTGGGGACCTTCCAAAAACTGAAGTTGATTGACTTGGAAGTCCAGGAGAGAATGCAGAGGAGTCTGTGTTGTCCCTTCTCATCTGCAAGTGAGTCGGGGAGGTGGGGCACAGTGGGTATGGAGTGAGGTGAGTGAGGGTCCTCACCCAGTGGCAGCAGATTCTCGCTTTTCTTTAGAGTCATTTTCAACCCAGGGCACCTAAAGATTGAAAGCAGTTGTTCTTTCTCTGTGTCTCACTGCTTTGGGTGTCACTGACTGCCAGAGGCCTCGTGACTTAATGGAAAGAGCAAGCCACAGGAAATCTCTTTCCTCTCTGCCCCCAGGAAACATTTAAAATGTGTATATCATGCTTTGCTAGTTGCTAAATAACTATTACAAGTTGTTCAGTGGATTACGGGGAACTTCAGACCATGTTTGTTTCAGAATTTCTGACTTTGAGGAAAATGTTGAGTTTCGCTTTGATATTTTTATAGTCCAATGCGGAACTCAGTGCAAATGTATATCTAGAAGTGTTCTCATTTAATGATGAGAACAAAGCTAATGCCTGTCCTATTATTTTTTAGATAAACTCTATTGAGCTTCATGTATTCATTACAGTTATTGGGGAGAAAAGGAATGCGAACGCTTAAAATAACCCTGAGAAATACTGTTTGGGTGATTCTGCTCACAAATCATCTTGTTTCACAAGATTCTGGAAAGCACCATTGCTTCCTGCTGTAACTGGCACATTTTGCAGCTTGAATTTTCCACGTGACTCACCTGAAAATTGAGCTAAAAGCAGACCAAGATGGTTTGCCAAATGACAGAAGTGACACTTGAGACTTGTCAAGAGGGAATGCTTCACGTGTCCTCTCTGCCTCTCTCTTTAGGGCTGACCCACTTGGAAAATTTGGGAATTGTTAGCTCATTAGTTGGCTTAAAAATATTTATGTGATGACCTCTTGATAATGATGACTGTCATAATGTGCACAGGACACCCTTTTTATCTTGAATCCCCTTAGAAGTGGCTGGAGAAATACAAAAACACCAGGAAGCAGATATCACCACTGGAAGTTCCAGAAAGGTGTTCTTAAAAAGCTGGGAATATTGGGCCTCTCTGGTGGTACAACGGGTTAAGCCACAGCACTGTGAAGGTACCCAGGGCCAGTGCAGCACAAGTTCGATCTCCGGCCAGGGAGTTTCCCACATAGCGCAGCAGACCTCTCCTGTCTCCCCACTGCTCCCCTCAGCGCTGTATTTCAGTAGATTCACCTGTTCTGCTCCCCACTCTGTCTCTGGTGAATCGTCTCACCACCCCACACTTCTGGCTTATGCACTCCATTTCTTGTATGCATAAATAAATACTTTAAAAAATTGTAGGAATATCATCATTCAGGTTTTTCCAAAATGAAGCAAGGCAGGGAGGGCACAGGGTTGCCTAAAAGCTTTAGAAATGCCCCAGTGGGGAGACATCTGGATGGAGGCCATGTGGGGCTTGCAGAAAAGCTGCTATGTCCACTCGGTGCCTTGATTGTGGATGTGAATTGATAGCAGATGAAAGTGCTGTCTTTAGAGTTCATACGAGAGTCACATTAAATGGGAAGCTACTGAGGAGGTGAGATCTCCATCTGATGTTGTAAACAGCAGTCTGGAAAAGCAGATTGGACAAGATTGTCCACGAACTTCCCATTACGGATCAATGAAAGAGAAGAAAGGACTAAAGAATAGTCCTTAGCAGAGTGAAGTGGAGCTCCCGAAAGAGTTTCTTCTTTTCTATTTTCTCAGCCTTTGAAATAGCTACCTACACACGTAATATATAGAAACTAACCTTGCTGCTTAAGGTCTGCAAAGAAAATTTTTAAGGAACAGATAGAAATCTATGAATGAATCCAAAGAGCATAAGCCATCCTCATTAAATATAGATGTAGTGCAACATCTGAACTCAACGTTCCACCGAAGAAAACTTCCTGAGGTTTGGAAGGAGGATGGTGCAGAAGCTTTTATTTCTACAAGAAATAATTTCTGTAGGAAAGGAAAAATTACAAAAAGCTCTCTGGGCTTTCAATAAAATGCTGAAAATATGGAACAGAAGCATGAGATGGTAAGATGAGGTAAAAGACTGAAGGTAAAAAGGGAGCAGGTAGAATTTAGAAATGTGGTGGAATTGAATGTAAGTTGAATAAGGTAGCATAAAAACGGGGACCAAAATATAACAGCCTCATGAGAAGGACTTAATTTGCATTAGAAAGATTAAAATGGAAAAGATTTTTCCATAATACAAGGAACATGATGTGATGGCAAGTTTCGAAGCTCTTGCAGAATTCAGATGACGAGCTTAAAGGGATGAAATAGATGAGCGAGGAGGTCCAGGCAGATGTCAGGTAGACCCATGGGGATTAAATGACCGCAGACTTAGTCTTCCTCTGAAACAATGAGCACAAAAAGAGATGGATCCAGACTTCCAGAATCGTGAGGGAGTTTTTGTCTTTACGCCTAGTTATTTGAATTTTCATTCACAAGAGAATTCAATAGAAGTACATTTCATATACTAGTTGGCTAAAAGTAAGCAACTTAAGATGTGCTCATGTTAAGCCATCAGAAAGGGAAAGGAAAATTCAAATTGAGCTTGGGAACATTTGGCGTAGAACGGAGTCTGAATGGTGATTGTGGTAATAGTTGTAAAATCAATCGATTAGGTCATAAATAGCTATAGGAAGTGATAAAAATAAAAGAAAATGAAACAGGTTAGATTAGCAGAAATGAAGTAGGAGATGAGAGTGATATATGTAAAGCTATAAATGTTTACAAGTTACATAAATGGAAGAAAAAATATATATTTCTTACTTAAACACTATAGTTACTTGTGAGATATTTTCACCCGAGTTATAACATTTTGTATAGAATTGTGCACCTGACGTGTGGAGCATGTAGTGTGTAATTACCAAGAGAACACCAGTGTAAGCATCACCCAAGTGAAGAAAGACCATCAATGCCTAGAAACCTGCTTTGCTCCCTTCTGGTGGTGATTCCACACCTTTCTCCAGTTTCCCCTCATCTGATCTCCCCTTGCTGTCAGATTAAATGGTGTGGCCACCTAAACAATATGCTCTGCATTTGCCTGATTTTGACGTTTAGTTTGTTTGCATTGTCTAGTCACAAAGTGCACCCTTCTACTCTTGGTGAACTTACAAGTTACTTGCAGTTCTTGGCTTTAAGTATTTTAAAGGGTGCTGACCTATTACATTGGAAAAAAAAGTATGGTTGAAAAAATAAATCAAAACAGAGCTTATACATTAAGCAAATGGTAAACAGAACACAGCTAGGAAATTTAAAATAAAAACCATAAAATGGGATGACAAAAGAAAATCCAAACACATAATAACAAAGGTATTATCTATTTAAAACTTCATAAATGTATATCAACTATACAATGACCCAGGCAAAGAGGAAAAATACCTTGCAAAGCTATGTTAAAGGGCTCACAGTCTTAATATGTAAAGAGCTGTTACAAAAAAAGAGAAACAAATACTTTAATGCGAAGTTGGTCATAGATGCAAGGTGACAAATTCACCAAAAAAAAAAAAAAATAATCAATGAAATACCAACAACCAACCAACAAGCTCATTTTCCCTAGGGATTCTAGGATTAGAAATGAAAACAGCTATTTGGTCTCAAACCATGATCAGTATATATTGACCCCATTGAATTCCAAAGTTATTTAGACCCAGATGCATTCCTAGGGCGTATATTCTTATGTCATCCCGAGACTCTAAATACCTATCTATAGGAATTGTCTTGGGAATCTATGTGATGTGGTTGACCAGATGTGAAAGTCAGACCTTTTTACACACACACACACACACACACACACACACACACACACACACACACCACACTAGATAACTTTTTTTTTTAAGATTTATTTATTTATACATACAAGCTGGGGTACAGGCCAGAGGTGTGGGGCGGCGAGAGGGTTCACCAGAGACAGAGTGGGGAGCAGAACAGGCAGATCAGAAATACACTGCTGAGGGGAGCAGTGGGCAAGGCAGGAGAGGTCTGCCGCACCATGTGGGACTCTCCCCTGCTGGGCATCGAACTTGCATCCTGCACTGCCGACAGCTCCACAGCAGCGCTCAACCTGTGCCACCAGGGAGTCCCCCACACTAGATAACTTTATGTAACAATTTGGACAATTTCGAATGGAAAATAGATAGTCCTTGAAATTTCCGTGGCATACCAAACCACCTTCTGAGGAGTTCTTTGGGTGAAATGTCTGAGCCTTAAGATGTAGTATCTGGTTTCTTTCTTCTCACTTGCACTCTGTGGCTCGCCCCTCCTCCTCCTTCCCACAACTTCCTCCTCCCTCCCCAGAAATGTCTCTTGTGCCTGTGGCACAGCAGGTTCCCAGTTACCTTGGCTTCTGCTGACAACCTGCTCCCCATCTCATCAGGTACCCCATGAGCTCAGTCGAGCAGTTTCCTAAACAAGAAGGATTGACTGCTGGCTACTATCAATAGAATAATAAAGGTCCTGACACTATTTTAAGACAAAACATGGATCTTCCAAAGAGATTGCATTGACTGTGGGTTGCTTTAGAGAATCTGCTGCTCTGTAGGATCTTTCATTTTAGGGAATATTCATTTGTTTTCCACCATCATCAGAATAACTTGGACAAGCTTGAAAATCCCCGAACCAGGTATTACCCACCCCTTTAGGAACCCTCTTTCAGAACCGTAGTTTCTAAATTTTAGGAGCTACTCTTTGCCGCATCACCACGGTGACTAGTGACCATCTTGTTCTTGGCCACAGTCATAAAGATTATTAAGAAATCGAATGTACTTTAATCATAACTTGTATGGAATTCAAGGATTCAGAATATTGAGCCGTCTGCATGATCTAAAAATATGAAACAGTGAGGTATTTCAAGTCATCTGGCTCCATATTTTATTAACTCCAAGCTACACTCACATAGCTGTATGCATATGAATATAGGATTAAATAAGATATGGAATACAGATTCTACTATAATTTTAAACAAATTTAAAATTTTATTTGGGAAAAAAATCAGATCCCCTTCAAATCCTTGACTTTAAATTAAAGAGAAAGGGGACGGGGGGATAATTATTCAGTGACTAGCTAATGTCCTAGGTGTTATTTAATCCTCATATAAATTCTGAAATGCAGGTCCTATTATTATTTCCATTTACAAATAAGGAGAGAGATTTAGGTTTGTTAATGCTTGCCCAGGTGTCAAAGGTAGCTGTCACAGAACCTGCTTTGTGAGTAACCTTCACCAGAAAGTATGACATCATGTAGACAATGTTTTTTACTTGTTTCATCTGAATTACACAAATTTCCTGGACAACTGGATTTTCTGGAGTGAAAATCTGACAAAGCTGCTGAAATTTGGAAGTTTTAGGATTTCTCGGGAAGTCCCTTGGTTATCCTGAGTCTGTTGCTACTCTTGCTTTAAACTACTATTTTTTAACCATTGTAGTGATTTTAAAAATATTTTTTCTTTATTTGTTGCTAATTTCTAGTACCACTGTTTCCATTACATCCAAGATGTTGACATTCTTCACTGGATCACTGCAGTTAAGGCACTCTCTTAATTGGAAGAGGGTGAATGTTAATAATTTTCATTATTATTATGATATTTTCAGTGCCAAGAGTGCCCGGGAGGCTTTTTAATATGGAAATCCACTAAATGATCATAGGAAAAACTTTACTCCTTCCCTGTGTGGTTGTAATTTAAAGGTAAAAATAGGTGCAATACAGCTAAATGGAATTATTAGTAGGTTTTAAACACTGTAACTTTACAAGCTATGAATAATGATCTTCCCTGAGGCCTCCTCCTGAGATGTCTGCAGGAAATTTAAAGCCTGGCAGAGAAGTCTCACCATCACTTTGTAGACCATATAACTTAGTTTTTTAGTGTTAATATCCTCCAGTATAAGAACAAACCTAATAGGGCTCACTCTTGATTTGCTTACTCCTAAGACAAGAAAACCAGTGCTGTCCCTTTAGGAAGTATAAGGGGAGCATCCAAGTTTGGAAAGGCGGATGGAAACTAAGGAGATTTTTCATCAATGATTCTCTTGAGCTGGATTCAAAAAGGTAATTTGAAAGTGACAAACTCTTTGGTTGCCAGATCCCAGAACCAAGAGTTTATTCCTCCCTCAGTTTTGCCTCTGCCTGCACTTACGTTTCCTCCAATTTCATGGACTTGCCAATCATTGACACAATTACACAATTTTGAAAGTACTCCTTTGTGCCTCCCCAGGTGTGTGTGCTTCACTCACCCTCCACCGAAGTTCCAGTGTCCATATCCTACCAGCTTCCCGCCCCGTTCCCTTTGCTTGTCATTGTCTATTGCACAGTGTCTAAGAATTATTTTGGTTGTGTTTTGCCAGTTCATTTTCTATATTCCACGAATGAGTGAAACCATCTGGTAACTGCCTTTCACTTTCTGGCTTATTTCGCATAGCATCATCTTCAAGGTCCACCATTTTTGTCCCCCAAATGCACTATTTCATCTTTTTAAATAACTGGGTGGAACTGCATTGAGGTTCTATCCTTTCTACAATTTATTTCCCCGGTTATCTGTCTATGGACATTGAACTTGGTTCCTCAACTTGGCTACTGCGAGTGACACTGCTGTGAGCAAAGGTGTCCCTGCACTTACTTGGGAAGGACATTTCCAGTTCCTAGAAAAAGTCCCTGGTCAGCAATTGCCCACCTGAGGTTTCAAAATTCTCTAGCACATCATGCTATTTTAATACCTTTTAGAAGTTGAGCATATTCAGCTTTCCTTCCTTTCAAATAGTTGGGATGAAAATTGTTTGCAATGCTCAATGACACTTTGCTTTCTTGTAATGCCTTTTATGTATGAGTCACAAAGCATTTGGTAAACCATAACTCAGTTCTTGCAGCTCCCCACAGAGGCAGGTCCCGTGAACACTGTTTTACAGATGACCATGAAACAGGTCTGGGGAGTTTCAACCAGCAGCCTAATGTCAGGCTGAGTCAGTGGGAAAGTCATTTGGAGAAGGTTGGGGAGCTTCTGACGTGCTCCTTGAGTCCCATGCCTTAGGAAGTACAACCGATTTAAAAATGCGCGAGCTAAATGGAGACCCATTTGAAGAACTGTTTTGCAAGGAACAGTAATTGTTCTGATGAATTATTTAAAGTGTGTCTGAACTGACATGAATATGAAATTGCAAGTGTATTTTTTCCTGGAAGCTCACCATGGCGTACAATTTTTTTTTTCATAAATTGACCTTCAAGTGTAGCATTTATGTCTATATAATCAGTAAGTTGTAGGACTAACTCCTAGGGTAATTTTTGGTGGATCCTGGTATGTGATGTAGATCACCATAGAGGGAGATATCTAAAAGGCACAACAGTAGAAGATACCGTGATCAAGGCAAAGATAATTTATATTGATGCAGTATAATCTCTACATAGGTGATGACGAACAATTAAAAAACTTGAAGCTACTTCGCTTATCATGTAGTCAATCCAGTTTCTCTTAAGTCACTCTACTTAAGAGAGAATTCTATTTACTAAAAGCATTTGGAGGAGGATTTCATTAGAGAATATTAGAAAATGGTGTGAGTGTCTGTGTCTCTTGCAGAGGAGATGATGTAGTCACTGACCCACTGAGGTGGGTCAGCTCTCCAGACTGGGCTGGTGTCTGCACTTTGGTAAGAGACACCAAATGATCAAGGTCTGTTCCTAAGCTCTTCCTGTTGAGACTTTTGGTTTTGATAGTTTGCCCAGGATTAGCAGGCACTGGGGACTGAGTCAAGTGAGCCAAGCTTTAAAGAGACTGTTGTAAAACCAAAGCGGAAATCAGATAACCTTCTTTGGGCTGGATATTTAGTGTATTTTATTTCTAGTAGGCTATGCCAATTGGAAAACCATATTGATATTCAAATCCTACTTCAAGAGTCTTGTTTAAGAGTTGGATGCTCTGAATGGTATGTTCATTATGTCTGGAAAGGACATGTTTGCCCAGTGGACGATGAGAACATTAGCTTGGCTGATCAGATGCCCTGCAGGTCTCTCCTCTTCAGCAATGATTACATGACCCTTGACACATTTCTACTAGTTGGATGCAGTTTCTCTAATGATAATTATCATTTTCTCTGAATATTGGATGTGGAGACAATTTAGTTAAAAAAAAAAACTCCTGATCTATAAACCATCTTTTCAAAAACCGATTATTTCTGAAGATAGCCATATGTTTCATCCATTGTACCTATTTCATTTTAGATTCATTAATTTATAATACTGGACTGATTTTCTAAATTATAGGTCCAGATTTTGGAACAGCAGTAAACTTGGTACTATTTATTCCTAAATTCCATATAATGCACAATTTATTCCCTTAGGTTGAAATTAATGATTCCATTTAGTTTTACCTAGCTATTTTTTTAGTAATTTTTTTCTTGTGCCCATTTTTTCCCCAACATGTTATCTGTTTTTTAAACCTCCCTTAGAATAATATCTAAATCTGAAAGCTTCAGAACCAAAAGTCATTTTTGCTGTTTTGCTCACAGTGGGTTCCTGGGCAAAGAGAGAGGAATTGGTGTTGTGCTGATATAAATAGAGGAAAAATCCTGAAGTTAAGGGATAAAGTATCATGTCCAGATGATTCCTTTCCTGAAGGGTTATTTTATCAACTTTAGTTCTTTTGTTATTTAGCAAAAGCAATCGCTGGCTTTCAGTTCAGTTCACCTCATAGTTCAGTATCAAAGAAAACCATGGTCATAAAAGCAAGGACTGAGCAAAGTTCTATGATTAGTATAAGAAGAATGACCCTTAATCTTGAGCTCTGATCTTGCCCTATGACTAAGTTGCATGCAGGGAAAGACATATTTTCTTGGAACATAAAAGATATTTGTGTTTAGTTTTGCCCTTGGCCTAAATAATAGAATTTACAGATACTAAGAGACATTCTAAAGAAGCCAACTCTTATTTATAATAAAAACTTGATCTTGAAAATGGTAGACTGTCTTGCAGTTGGGAATATTTGCTCTTCTCACTTTACTATTGGTATCAGATATTAATGCCAACTCCATAATTTTCGATCCACAAAAATTGTAAAACAGTTCCATCTAAAATATAGGACTGCATCATCTTCAGAGACCTGTCACTTCTAGACTGGTAGAGTCCCCCTAGTTTCCAGTAACTCTTGGAGCTGCCATCTCCCTCATCGCATTGGTTGTAGATGAGCTTGAATGCACACTGTATCCACAGATCGTGGAGTTTCATATAGTTTAATGGTAAATAAGACAGAAGATAAGATTACTGTTGAGTAGCTGCAGTTACTTGAAATTGCTGAGAACTGTCTTTATGCAAATTCATTGTATTTTGGGGCCTACAGGTAAGTCACTGGCATCGCAAGGCAAAGCTATCAGAGTTTGGAGAGTTTGAGGGAGTTGTCGAGCATCCCTTTGGTGCTAATTCTTTGAAGAATCCCCTATAAAGGGCATTCAGAGGGAATTCAGAGCTCTCCATTTATTCTGAACATTTTGAATATTATGGAATATGAAATTCAGATTTTCTAAGCTTGCAGTAAATCCATCTCTGGGATTTCCAGTAACGTAGGGAATCCAATAATTTTAATTTCATGGCTTAAATAAAATATTTGGTTCCATAGTCTCATCCATAATTTTGTGACTCCCCTCCCAGAAGTGGGGCCTACACCACCTTCCTCTATCATGGGTCTTTGTCATGCGCTGATGCATAGAAGGGTGAGGAAGGTGCTGTTGCGTGACTACTGAGCCTAGGTGAGAAAAAAATAATACAACTTCCGCCCAACTCTTTTTGGGATTTTCACCCTTGGAATCAGGCTCTGTCCTGGTCATGTGAAGAGCCACACATGCATCTCCCAAAGGGCAGCAAGAATCAATTGCCAAACACATGAGTGGATGAGCCATAAGTAGTTCTTAGTCCCTAGCTTCCTTTTGTCACCTTGCAAATTGCAGCAGAGACAAACGAGCCTTGCTGTGCTTTGTCCACATTTCCAGAGCCACAGAATACACAAGCATAATAGATGGTTCTTTTTGTTTCTAAGTTTTAGGGTAACTTGTTATAAAGTAATTGACAGGTAGTAGAAGGAACAGGGATATATCTTGGCATATATACATGTAAGTGTGAGGGGTGTGAGGTGATCGCATTCTCTGAACGAACATGATTTGAATTAAACAAGTATTTATTAAACTACTTCAGTTGTTTATTAAATATCTCTTAAACTATCTTATTAAATCATCAAACCATTTAATCGCTGCCATGCCTTTTTTAGCCTGACGTTTTTTGCCACACTTTCATATGTATAGCTCGGTATTCAACAAATAATTTTATTTATATCAATTCACTGTTTAAACAAGAAAACTTGCTTAAACCTCATCCTATGTAATGATATCTATGAAATTATGCTTGGATAACCTATCCATATTTTTATTAATACATTAAAAATTGAATTCATGAAGATTAAAGATAAAATGTATTTGTCCATTTGCTACCTAAAATAATCCTGCATTCCATAATTAATGCACAACTCATTTTGGAAAAATGGGTCCATTTTGAAAAACAACTCTGATGTCAAACTGACAATTATGAGGTCTTCCAATCCTTTACTGTTTGGGGTGTCAGTTCTTAGAGATTGGCCTATATTAAGGAAACAACACAGCGTGATCAGTGTTACCTGGAAGAAACTTAAGAATATGCCTACAATATAGCTATCTTTAAAGATTTTTCCAAGTTCTTATTTGGTCATTTCAGAAATGGCTCAAAAAATCCTAATCTTAGTTGTTTGATGCACATTTGTGTATAAGATTTTCCCTAGGGTTGTATGTACAGAGATATGTATAAATCTTCAGGGTTTCTGCATTGGGGATTCAAAGGACCCCCTATTTTTTCAACTCTTTCAAACAGAAAGTGTTAGAAATGTGGTATCTTGACACACATTTGCTACAAGCAGAGCTGGAGGAAGTTCAAGAATTTTATTTCCAGGGTAGTGAAACAGGAGATGGGAAGCCTGAACAAGAAAGTGTTATCAAATTCACCACCATTGCAAGCAGCCCATGCACGATTCCATGGGACTTTTTGAAATAGCTTCAGAATTGAGCCGGGAAGACTAAAGGTGGGAGCTCCTGCCCCTTGGTTTGCTTTCCCTGTTGCTCAAACATGACCTACCTCTACACAATATATACATGAGTTTGGAGTAGGTTAGCATGAACTTCCCTTGCCATGATGTCAGGCCAGAAGCAAGAAATAGGAGTAGCCCAGTGTGAAGGGGGCTGTGTCCACATGTACCGCCCCTGAGATGACTTTCTTGTACAAAGAGGATGCTGTGAGTAATTTTGAATGAGTGTCCAAGAATGTCTGGTATGCTTGGCAAAGCTTCTCCCTATCTGGGACTTAGTTTCTTATAGTCAGATGGAGAATTGTACTCAAGGACTTTAAGATCCTGTTCTGATAGACTGAGATAGCTCTGACCTTGGATGCTCAATGGGCAGAGCAGATCACAAGGGGTTGCGTTGAAGGGGCAAAAGCCCAGGTCAGCTATGTGATGCTAACACAAGAACTACCTTCTACTTCTCCTGTCTTCTACTTGACTTCTGGCATCCTTATTGTCTGGGTACCAGCAGGTCCTGAATAATTCTGGATCAGGGGAGGTAATACATCCAGAGTGACTTCGGGTATTCTCTCTTAGGCTCGAGAATTACACCTCACTTATGTCTGGCCGTGAGTGGGTTTTCTTATTACTTAAAAGGAAGGGGCTGGAGCTCATGCCATTTCCCATGGGCTTTCCCAGGCAAGCACTGGATTGTGGCAAAAAATCTTAGCATTTTATTTGCCTTTGTTGACAGCACTGTGATCTCGATCCCCATTGAAGGGACACATGAAAAATTACATGAATTTGAAATCAGGCATCAAGAGAATGAGAATGGTGGTTCAATTTAGGATTTCTCAACCTTGACACTATTCTCTGAGGGTTTATTTTTATACAAGTCATGTAGCTGGTGATTGCTATTTTCAAGTTCTAAAAGTAGCAACTTGCTTCTTTCACCTCTACTTTCTGTCCTACCATTCCCTCCAGCCCCAAAGATTCAAACCTTCTTATGATTGATGCTTTTGGAAAAGAGTTTGGAAAATGAATTTCAGTTCTGTTTTGTGGTGCAAATCACTCAGCCTTTGGGGGTTTATAATGTCTTGGTTAATAAGGATTCTGGAGATTTAACCCAGAGGTTTGTGTGAAGTTCAAAAATAAAAAGCAGAACAACTCAGCCAAGATGTATTTCACTTTCAAAACAGCCATTAGGTTATGCACTTAAAATTTTGCATTCCTTTTTTATATTTCTTCTTTTTTTTTAAACATTTTTTTAAGAATTTTATTTATTTATGTATACAAGCTGGGGTCTAGGCCAGAGGCGTGGGGTGCTGAGAGGGTTCACCAGAGACAGAGCGGGGAGCAGAACAGGCAGATCAGAAATACACTGCTGAGGGGAGCAGTGGGCGAGGCAGGAGAGGTCTGCCGCACCATGTGGGATTCTCCCTGACTGGGCGTTGAACCGGCATTGCTCGCAGCCGACAGCTCCACAGCGCAGCGCTCAACCGCTGCGCCACCAGGGAGGCCCCAACCTTTCTTATATTTCTTAAGAGGTAATGAATAGCTTCAATTTGAGAGTATGAGTATCCCGAAAAAGTGCAGAATGACAAAATCTCATTTTATATCTATTAATTTTTCAGCAAGTTCATGATTCCTCCTTTTGATGAGACTAAATGGTTTTCTTGAACTGGCGTTAGTCAACATTATTGCTAACTTTGGGATGAAGACTATCCTTCCTGCATATCAAACCTTCAGCCTCCCACACCTGCTGAATTCATTTTACCCTCCATTGCTTGGTCTTGTAAGTGATCTCTGTGATTCAGCTTTGAGTGAAAGAATTGCTCATTTTCAGTCTGTGATAATTATTGTGTAAGGTTTAGATTGTTCTGTACAAATGAGAGCAAATTACCCATCAGCAATGAGGATAATGTGTAGCAGCTCTTTAATCTCTCCTTCTCGGCTCTCATCAGCCCTCCCCTCACTTCACGCTCTATAGACGGAGAATAATCTTCTGAAGCCTTTTTGCTGAGTTGAAGTTTCACGTTGCATATAACTATGTAGTGGGAGCTACTAGTGGTATAATTTTTTCTTATATTCCAATGAAAGGATGATTTATTGATTTTCTTTCACAACATTGTAGAATTAGAATTGTGGAGAGTTTCTTCCAGCTCTGCTGGTTGACAGTGCCTGCTTCTTTACATTTGCAGCTGAAAGTGAATCCAAATGAAGTGTCTAAATGCTTCCATCAAGAGAGAGAATGTATGGCAATGTTAAAAAGCTTTCTAAACTTTACATTGGATGGTGTAAGGTACCCGTCTTACTCACTTTCCAGAGAACCTACCATTTTTTGCAGGTGTTAAAGAAAGCAATTGGTGGAGAGGATCCCTTAGACTTAATTACTAAAATAGATTACTGGTTTGGTTTGCTTGTGACTAGAAGAGATTTAGGAAATAGCCTCTTTTTTTGTTATTTATTTTTTAATGAAGTACCATTACTTTGAATACTTCTTAATATGTTGACGGCATGGGATTTCTCCCAGGTGTAGTCACTGTAGCTCTCCCGCCACCAAGCACCCACAGTTCTCCCCTATAGTCCATTTGCTCCTCCCCTATCCCCACACCCCCCCTCTCTGGACGCCTCAGATCCATGGTCAGATTTCAAGCATCGGTTTTAAGGTTTGGCTTTGACCCTATGTGTGGTTTCTCTCTATTTCACATATAAGTGACACCATCCAGTTGAAAATATTTTTTTCCCTTTTTTTAAAGAAGATTTATTTATTTATGCATACAAGAGCTGGGGTGTAGGCCAGAAGTGTGGGGGGTGAGAGGGTTCACCAGAGACAGAGTGGGGAGCAGAACAGGCACATCTACTGAAATACACTGCTGAGGGGAGCAGCTGGTGAGACAGTAGAGGTCTGCTACGCCCTGTGGGAAGCTCCCTGGACAGGGATCAAACTCGTGCTGCAGTGGTTGCCGATAGCTTCATAGTGCTGAGACTTAACCTGTTGTGCTACCAGGGAGGCCCGAAAATATTTTCTTACAGTGATTTCAGAATTTACAAATCCCGTTTTGTGGATTTTTTTTTTCCCCCAGAAAGGTTGTGCCACCTAGAGCTAAAAAGTCATTTCACTTCTCTGTCATTCTGCAACAATTAGCTGTGTGCATGACCACTACACATAATTACAATCTCCAACTGTAGCTTCAAGCTACTGACAGTCCCCTCTCTCTTTCTGCTCTGCTGGTAGTGACCTTGCATTTCATTCTAATAAAGTAAACATGATCCAAAACATGTAGAATGGAAGATTCTATGAACAATCAGGACAGTGGTGCTTCTAACTTATATTTTTTAAATGTATTTTTGTTGTTAATCAACTGATGAAGCTGGTAGAAATATGAAGACTACCTCCTTTGTAGTGTCATCCCTGGGATACTGATTGATGGATTCTTTTTTATAATTTTTTGGTTGAACTTTAATGAAAGCATCTCTTATATTTCAACATCCCCAACACAGGCTGACAGCTCATAGTGTCGTTTTATTGGAATCTTGGTCAAATATAAACTGCATTCCCTTGGTCAGCTGTTCAACCTCCCTGAACTTCCCTGTACTTCCTACTCCCCAGCAGCACTCGGGCACCCAATGCAGTGAAGTAGGTGAAGCCTCCAACTCAATGCCTGGAAGAGAGTCATGTGCTCAAAAATTTTCATTTGTCTTCTTCCTGAAGCTGCCGGAAGATATTTTTTTAGGGTTCTTTTATTTGTTATCTCTTACTTTCAGGGGAAAGAGGAATCAAGACAGAGTCATGACTTATAAAAGTCTGTGTCATTCTAGCACTATGGCAGTAGGTACTGGAAACTTTTCCTGGGTAACTTTACCACTGGTTTTACATTTTTGTTTCAGTCACTTGATTAATTTCCACGATTAGATCCTTTTCCACAGCAACCTATGAATCCATGGCTGGTGGAAGCCTGTAAACGACTCATCCATTTGTAAAATAAGCAACCAGGCCCAATACCCAAGAATTTGGACCTTCAAACACCAACTGGGACATTCCCATGGTAGCAAGAGCATAGTCAAACATTGCGGAAAGTAGTCATCTTGTTAATTTCTCCCTGTACGTGCAACACGCGGCGAGTCATTGAGGGAGAGGCAGTCTGATGCTTGGGAATTATAATACAGCCCATAGCACAGCATCATCTTCTTTGGGCGTGTTATTAGCCTCCTACTAGAGCAGTGGTGAGCTCCCCATGTGGCTTCAGTGGAATGAATAGACATGAATGAAACATTTTGCAAAAGGACTTCTGATGAGTTCTATGATAAAGCTCTTTGCTTTGTGAATATTTGAAATGTAGTTGACCTGTAGCCTCAAGGATGGACATATCCATTATTATTATCTCTCCTACCTCACGAAAGCTGGGTTACAGAATGAGTCAGATCTTATAGCTGTTTTGATGTAGAAATAGCACTGACCACTAAGCTACGTTAAAGTGATGCATTTTGCCAGAGTTGAAATGGTTGACTTGCTGTGTGCATGTAGAACAAAAGGACCAGTCATTTTGGTGTTAAGAATTGACTATATTGTTGTGGGATGGAATAAAGGAGAATGCTATTCTTGCATGGTTCCTCCAACAATAAAAGAGTAATGAAATATTATTACACACTGTTCACATTCCACTCATTGCCAAGTATTGATTATGTGCTTGCTTCCTCCCTTCGTCTTGTCCCTTTTTATCTGATGGGAACAATGACCTTGAAGAATCTTCAGTTATCCATAATAAAAATGCATCCTATCTACAAATATTTGTATGAAAATAAATATATTTTGATTATATCAAGCATCTTGAGAGAAAGATGGCTTTCAAATGAACACTATGATGATTTTAAAAATAAGCTAAATCTGGGCCTCCCTGGTGGCGCAGCGGTTGGGCGCTGCGCTGTGGAGCTGTCGGCAGCGGCAACGTGAGTTCGACACCCGGCCAGGGAGAATCCCACATGGCGCGGCAGACCTCTCCTGCCTCGCCTGCTGCTCCCCTCAGCAGTGTATTTCTGGTCTGCCTGTTCTGCTACCCGCCCTGTCTCTGGTGAACCCTCTCACCGCCCCACGCCTCTGGCCTGTACCCCAGCTTGTATGTATAAATTAAAAAAATAAATCTTAAAAAAAAAATAAGCTAAATCTGTTCCACTGGCATATATTAAATCTTCTCAGTTTCTCTTATCCCTTGTTAATAGATTAACCATTTTAGGGATAAGACTTACCCAATTTACTTAGGAGGGAACTTGGCTACAGATGTAGCCCATGTCATTTTTTCTAAACTGTTTGTTGTTTGAACATGAAGTGGGAGTCCCACTGCCCTTGAACCTTCTCTGGTCACTTGCTTAATTTTTGAGCCAGTTCATGCTGAGAATAGATGTCTTTGTGTCCTTTTGCCTGACAGGTTTGGTCATTATCATCTTGACACATTTTCACGGAGGCCCATGAGAAGCTCCGTTATCTATGAAGAGTGACTGATTAAGTTATGTTTAAAGCATATTAACCAACAAACCAACTTGGGTTTGTTGGGTTTGTAATTAGCCCTGGTCAGAGGGGAGAGAGTGTGTGATGGCAGAAGGTTAGCATGGCTGGTATCACTCATTGTGTCAAGCAAGATGAATGAGACCCGTCCTGTGGGCTGGGATGACCAATAGCTTTGAAGCTGTCCATCAACCTTCTTAATCCTGGGACTAAGTACAGGACAGAAGCCTTGTGATTTATTGTCCAAACTACTAAACTTTCTTTATGAGGGTGAAGGCTTCTCAAGATACAATTAACCTGTAGATTCACAGATGTTCAAGGGCAAGCTGATCTGAGCAAAGAAGCCGGGAAGACCAGGGCGAGATCCCCACCCACCAGCAAGGATATATAAAAGCTCAGGAGCCTGAAGGGACATTCACATCCAGGAGCCACCGTCAGCCAGTCACCTCCTGCTCCCTGTCCGACACCATGTCCTACAACTGCTCCACAAGGAACTACTCTTCCAGGTCAGGAGGACGCTGCACTGTCCCGGTGCCTGCCGTGACCACCACGTCTCCTCAGGATGCCGAAGGCCTGAGTGGCATCTATTTGCCCAGTTCCTTCCAGACGGGCTCCTGGCTCCTGGAGCACTGTGAGGAGACCTCCTGCGATCCCACTGCTTGCCAGCCAACTTGTTACTCGCAAACTTCTTGCGCCCCCAGCCCTGGCCAGGTGACCTACTCTAGACAAACCACCTGTGTCTCCAACCCTTGCTCAACTTCCTTCAACCGGCCACTCACCTTCGTAGCTAGTGGTTGTCAGTCCCCAGGTGGCATCTCTAATCAGTGCCAACCAATGGGAGGCATCTCTACTGTCTGCCGGCCAATGGGAGGAGCCTCTTCTGGCTGTCAATCAATGGGAGGAATCTCCTCTGTCTGCCGACCGGTGGGCGGAATCACCTCCGGCTGCCAACCAGCGTGTGGGGTGTCCAGGATGTACCAGCGGTCCAGCATGTCGAGCTGCCGAAGAACTTGCTGAGTGTGTCGGAGCCACTGAGGGAATCAAGACTCCGTGGCCTGCCAGCTGTATTTCCAGGATCTTCCAGCAAGCTGCCTGCCCCCAAAAAACTTCATCGCTGACCCCTGTTCCACTGCCTGCTGGCTGGCTGCTAGCCCAGCCCTCACAGGCTGCCTTGGGCAATCCTTTAAGATGCTTCTGGCTGGCACCAAGCTGATTTTAAGGACTGACCACTGGTGGCGCACACACCTCTGCCCGTTTCCAGTCAATTTACCACCCGTGCCCCAGTTTCTGAGGGTTTGATCTTGCTGTTGTATCTCTGGCTTCTGCTTCGGTGCCTCTGAAAAAGGGAGCTTGTCTTGCTCTGTATTTCTCAATAAACTTGCATTCCTTGGCATTGCAAATGTGTGTCTCGGTAGAGTAATTTATTTTTTGCTGTCTGGGAATTACCCTTTGCTCACCAGAGTTTGATTTTTCTTCTGGAAGCCAAGAATAGGTGGTCGGGTGTGGTGTGTTGACAAGCAAAGAAGAGCTTCTGTTTTATTTGGTCGGAGAGTCTTTGGCCATGCAGTTAAGGAGAGAGGCTGTCCTCTGTAGTTTCTCCGCTTTCAATGGGCCCTCAGAATACTTCTCAGGTAGGAAAAAAAGAAAACTTAGCTGGGAAAGCAGGTAGCTGGGAGATTGTAGAGAGAAGGGGCAAAGGAGTCAGTTAGGGTCTGAGAATTACTTAATCAGAAGACCACGCTGGAAAACATTGCGAAAGGCCCCTCCGTGATCAGACAGGACAGAGGGAGAAAGAGGAAGGATGGGAAGTCAGTTTCCCGGTCCTGAGATCCATGGCTGCGGAAGGGAGACTCCAGTTCTAAGTAGATGGGATTTCTGTCTTAGTAAATCAGGGCAGGAAAGACTTAAAAACAAGCCTCCGAGACCTGTTGCTTATTTCAATAGCTGAAGCCTCATTTTGGGCTTGCTGCCACTGGAGCCCTGTGCTTCTGGGCAAACCACGTGGCTGGGTGGTGGAGGTGCTCACTCCTTTTGCCTTTTGCCTTTTTTGGAGAACTGGCTCCGGTTGATTTGCTTTTACCCTTGTCTTCTGTTATATCCAGAAAAACATCTCTATATTTATTTTACAGTGCTGGCTCAAGGAGAACAGAAAAGGAGATTTTACAGAGTAAGCAACGGGTCTGAGCAATGGTATATGAGCAATGGGTACCTTTGCCTGCAGTGATAGGTTAGTGCCTGCTGGGAAGTCAGACCATTGATCTCCATTGTCAGTGCAAAATGGTTTTCTTATTTCACTAGTGTTTTATTGAGAGAGGCAACAAGCAGAGATGATTTCAAGATAGATGGAATATTTTCAATGTTCCCTAATATCAACTCTATTCTTAGTGTTAAGGATCCCTCTAAATAAAGAAATTTGGTATACATGACTCAGAGTAAAATCTTATTAGACCAAGACATGGTTTCTATTTTGCATGAACTGCCTCTCCTTTTGAAAAGGCTTTCAGAAATGTTCTGGTTTATTCTAAAACACAGTGCATCAGGGCAAACCCTCAAAGCTATTGCTTATTTCAGTCAATTCATAGATGATTTGGAAAATTCGGCTTTTTGAGTTTGAAAAATTATGTTTTTCAAAGTGTTTTTTTTTAAATTCAGCTTCCTAGGTGTCAATATAAAACTATAAAGACATACATGCCTTCTTTTTCTTTAGAGGGTTAATCACCTCTAACACATAAGAATTATATATTAGTCATGTGTAATAACATAGGTTTTATGGGCTGATGTGTATAAATTTTTGCCCAGGCTACTGAACTTGACAGTGTGAAAATTTAAGGGACTCGCAGATATTCTGCTGGTCTATTTCCCTGGCTTTATTTCTGTTTGGGGAATCATCTATTTTGCTATTAAAGCTATTCAATTTGTACTTGAATTTTGGAAGTTTTCTCGATTCTTTGCCTTATTTCATAGTAAATGGTAATGTTTCCAAGTGTGTCTTTGAGAACAGACTTTTACAAGACAGGGCAGTTATTATTTCTCCTTGTTCTAGGGCCTCAAAATGCTTTTGGGTACAATACCCTGCACGTGTGTAGAAGCAGCTTAGGGGTCTCTGGTTCAAATCCTGGTTCTGCCACCAGGATGCAGCTTTGTTAGGCTCTCTAAACCTTAGCTCATTTGTCATCTGCAGGTAGTGACAAAATCTTGTACCTCTGTGTTCAGAAATAAACTGAGACAGTATGAACCTTAGGTATGAGCCGAGGGACCCTATCATTTGACATCAAAGTGACCTTGGTATTGTTCATCTTTCTCTCTTTGGTAGCCCTGGCTGCTCATAGTATCTCTGGAGATTGTGAGAGTTTGGGGGAAGATGACTTACTGTTTTCTTTCCTCTTCTCTGGCTCTGAACTTTTGCTTTAGAAAAATTAGTTCATTTTGGGCCTCCCTGGTGGCGCAGCGGGTGAGCCCTGCACTGTGGAGCTGTCGGCGGCGCTCGATGCGAGTTCGACGCCCAGCCAGAGAGAATCCCACATGGCGCGGCAGACCTCTCCTGCCTTGCCCGCTGCTCCCCTCAGCAGTGTATTTCTGATCTGCCTGTTCTGCTCCCCACTCTGTCTCTGGTGAAGCCTCTCGCCACTCCACAACTCTGGCCTGTACCCCAGCTGTATGTATAAATAAATAAATCTTTAAAAAAAAAAAAGTGATATTATGGCCTCCCTGGTGCCGCAGCGGTTAACCGCTGTGCTGTGGAGCTGTCGGCTGCAGCGACATGAGTTCGACGCCTGGCTGGGGAGAGTTCCACATGTCATGGCCGACCTCTCCTGCCTCACCCACTGCCCCCCTCAGCAGTGTATTTCCATCGATCTGCCTGTGCTGCTCCCCGCTCTGTCTCTGGTGAACCCTCTCGCCGCCCCCCGCCTCTGTCCTGTACCCCAGCTTGAACAAAAAAAAAATTGGTTCATTTTATGGCTCTTCTTCCTATTCTATAGCCTGGTTCTGTTCTGATGATAAGGATTCAGGCATTTTAGCATCACTTTCTTCTCTCGACTTCCACAAAAGTCCCCTTACACAAGGCATTTGTGTGTCTAACAGGTTTCACTTTAAGTTCAGAAATGTGGTGGACATTTGTAGTCTAGTGAAGAAAACAACTTAAAATAGAATTTTAGACATCGAGAAGTTCCTTGGCTGTTGTCTCTAGGATATTATACTATTCAGATCGAACCCAAGTCTTGCCCTCCTTCGTCCCACCCACCCTCCCTTTCTTCAGCAAACATTAGAGTATCTCAAGTGTTCCAGTTTCTGTGGTAGCTGCTGTTCCATGGTGAAAATACAGCCTGTTGTGACTCCTCCCCTCACAAGCTCATGGTTTATGAGCTGCAGTAACTTCTGCAGATGTCAGGCAGGGTGGTTCTCTAGACCTTTGATATTTTCCCCTTAGATTGTATCAGTGCTTTGCCTTTCCCCTAAAAATATTTTTAAGTACTTACCATGGTGTTATATCACATAAATTCTCTGAAAATGATACATTTTTCTACTCCCTTTTTTTTCTTTCTGGTGCTTATTTGTAATACAACCATAATGACAGCTGACTATATAACCCACCTCTGGGATGTTTGACTGGAAATCTGGGAGCCACAAAGTTTATGAGGCTCAGGGAATGCGTGGATAATTTGGGTGGCAAGAATGAAAGGCTGGCTGCTCTTGCCAACCTCTGCAACACTGCCCTCTGCCTCCAGAGAAGGGCAGAAGGTCTGTTCTCTGATCTCAGCCTTGTGAAGGCTTTCCTATATTTGCCTTGTCTGATAGGCATTTCCAGAAAGATGTCTTATAATAAAATTCAAAGAAATTTTCAAAACTCAAATAGACTGTCATGTGTTTGTTAATTAGGGATAGGACGATAATATATAAGAATTGTACTAATGACAGTGCTAAAACCTGTAAGAAGGACAGATGATTACTCTTGAGCAAGAACTGGGTGTGTGAAGGGTGGGAGATGTGTAGGTTCCATAGCCATATACTTACTTCTATAAAACAGTCTGCTATTGAAATTCCTTCATCAAAAGTGCCTTTTTCATTGTAGCTCTGAAATCTAGCCCCTAAATTACTTTTTCCCTCCATTGAACACAAATGCAAGTTATTTTAGAAACAGATCCACTGCAAAGTGGTAGCAAAGACTGTGTAACTATAATGAAATATTCTTTTGACCATGAGCAATTATTGCTCATACTATAGTGGTGCAATAATCTCCTAAGTGATCTTAGTGTTCCTATGTTCTCTCTGGATGGTGCCAGCATGTCCATCTTCATTATTCTTCTAGAGTTGTGGGGGCGGGGGGGGGGGGGGGATGGGGGGAAAGGAAGAGAAAAGGGAGGAAGAGGGGGGTGGGAGAGAAAGATATTTTAAGGAATTGGCTCATGTGATTATGGAGACTGGTGAGTGCAAATTCTGTAGGACGGGCCATGAGGCTAGAGATGGAGGACATGCTGATGCTGTGGTTCAAGTCTCAAAGTTGTCTGCTGGTCGAATTCCCTTTTGCTTAAATGAAATCAGCCTTTGCTCTATTCAGGCCTTCAACTGATCGGGTAGTGCCTCCCTCCCCTGCAGAGGGGAGGGCAATCTGTTCCCTTCAAAGTTCACTGGTTTGAATGTTAATCTCATCCAAAACACCCCCAGGTAAACATCCAGAATAATGTCTGACCACATAATCGGGCACTATGGCCCAGCCAAGCTGACACATCAAATTCACTATCACATTTATCTTAAAATCTATTGAAAGCAATAGATGCGGGATAAATCCTAATGAAATTTTTTTCAAATACTGGGCAATAGCAGAGCAGACTATTCAAAAACTAACACTTTTGGAAACTAGTGGACATCAATAAAGATCCTGAGGGCGCTGAGACTAAGAGGGAGGGACAAGGGGTCACAAGGTATGTATTTTCCCAGAATTCTTCTGTTGAGATGGTAGACTTTGTGACTCAGGTGTGGTCTACATTCCTATGTCTTCTTACTGCTCACATTCATGCAACTGAACATGTATAAAAGGGGAAAAGTTTGCTGAGAGACCAGAAATCATGTGAAGAAGTAATGTGTTTGGTTATCTATGCATCTTTTTTTGCTCACGGTAAATGATGAAATATGGAAATAAAATCCACTAGAAAATGAACCGATCTTACCTTAAAACTTACTCCTTGGACAAAAGTCGCAGCTATAAATCTTGGGATTAAGATTTGCATTCATTTTCAAATTGATTTGATTAAAATGAAGGAAGAACTTAATCTCTGCGGTTGCTCTTGCCAAGATATTAATTCATAGGCTCTTATCTCTGCATGTAATTCTGGAAAAAGTTTGGAACATTAAAAGATTAAGAACCTGCAAATGGCCTGTGTATAAAGTTCTGGAAATCAGAAATCAGAAATGGTGGGAGAGAGCAACCTGCTTTGGCAAGGTGGAATTCCAAGGATGTGGTATTAGTTCTGGTGTTGGATACACTTCTGCTGCTTGGACAGGAAGTGGCATTGTTTTTGATCTCTCCAAGTCTCTGTTCCTTCATGTGTAAGATGCAGCTTGCAGATTGACTAAGGTCACGCTCATCACTGTAAAAGATAAACGGCATCATCTCATTCCCTCAACGCCAAAGGACCTCAGATCCAGTCTTTAAAGGGCATCCTGAGTTGTGGGTAGCTCTGCTCTGAGCGATGATTTAGAGACAAAAGCACTTTCTATCTTTGTCCCTCTTCTAGGATGAACAAATGGCTTCCAAGCTGGCGGCAGAGGATAAGTGGTGTGGGCTTATAGGCGGTGTGTGTGTGTGTGTGGGGGGTTGTTTGAATTAGCACTTGCCACTTCTGCTCACCTTCCACTAGCAAGTTTCCAGGCATGTGGCCACACTTAAGTGCAAGGAGTTGGTTTAGATGTTCTAGATGCCCGTGAAGAAAATGTTCTAGATGCCCAAAAAGAAAATAGGCTTGGTGAGCAGAGCCTGTGTCTGCGACACCTCGGAATGTGGTTGAAAGAAAGAAAGCGCCTCATGTCGAAGTCTGACTTGCAGTGGGCACCCTGTAGGGGCCGCTGAATCTAAGAATTTCCCTTCCATCTGTTCATCACAGGGGTCCTGCTTTAGGAAGTAGGGCATGTGGGAAGGGACCCATGTGGGCACTAATCTAATACATTTAGGGGTCTCTTAGAGCATTTAAGGATTGATTTTTAGGCAGCATTATTTAAGTTTTAAAATAATTTTTAAAAATTGAGGTAGCGTTTGTTTATAACACTGTATATGGATCAGAAATATAGAACCCCACCTCTTTAGGTGTGTGTACCCACCACTAAGGCACCCACAGTCCTCCTCACAGTCTGTTGTACTTCTGCCCCCCTTTTCACTCCACACTCCTGCTCTGGTTGCCTCAGTTTTAGTCAGATTTGCTGTTGTCTAACACGATTTTATTCCCTTTTCTTCCACCTATGAGCAAAACCACCCTGTTTTTACCTTTCTCCTTCTGATTTAATCCATTTAATGTAATCTCCAGTTCCATGAACATTGTTGCAATAATCCCAAGGAGTACCCTTCTATACAAAAATTGAGATGTAAATAATCAGTGATTACTTCCTAGGAGGTCATTTTGGTAATGGTTATAAGGCTTGGGAATAATTTCAGAATTTCCATCTTGAAATAAAATGGGAATTCATCAGGCAACAGATTTATAAATGCAATTTATTTGCCTCTAGAGAGCATAAGCCACACAATATCACCCTAAATTTTCTGTTTTTCTACTCTGACCCCTATTTCCATTGTGTAACAATGCCTTTTGTAGGATGTTAGTCCTGGACAAGACACAGTGACTAGTTCATACCACTCCCTTATTTAATGAATGAGGAGAGAGAAAGAGAGTGAGTCTCTTAGTCAGTAAACATAGCCAGTGTTGGGCCTACTAAATGGCTTCCAATTGAGAGTTTTATTTTACATAAATGTGCAGGGAACACTCTAGATTTTGTGGTTCCCTATTCATTCCCATTTGAGTTATGCTGCAGAGGAATTTCTTAGCAGTGTTGCCACTGTTAGAGTCTATATTCTTCAGCAAGGGCCCCCTACTATTTTCCATTCAGCAAAAATGGCTTGTAGTTTATCTAAAATTCAAATGTGAATGGGAGTCACAGATATGTGTGTGTGTATATATATAGATGTAGACTTACATATATTTTAATAATTTTAATCATTTTTTTGTTAAATCCGGCAACCATATGCAGGGTGTACTCGAACACTGTTCCTTATTCTTGAGACCTTAGCTGGCCACCTAACCAAAGGCCTGACCAGTCCCTCCTGGTGTCTGTCCTGTCCTGTTTGTCAGGACCCCAGCTGTCCTCAGGGAACAGGATGGTGCAGTGAGGCTAGGCTGTACTACAACTTACCTCCTGCCAACCAGTGGGCTGTTCTAGTGCAAGATTCTATTGTCTACCACGTCACAATCTTTTGCTTATTCTTTTATCATCTCAGGACATACCACTGGCTTTCACCATCCTCAGTTGTGTCCAATTCTCACTACTGCTAATCTCAGGCTTCTTAATATAATTTTTTTAAGAATGAGTATATCCCATTTGAGCAAGTGTTTGGGACATGATTATACTCCAAATTTGTTATTTACCTGAAATTCAGATGAAACTGGACCCTGTATTTTATCTGTAAAATTCTGCAGTCACATTTGTTTGATGTTATATTAATTTCAAAATGGAAAGGAGTTCTGTAAGACAAATGTTTGAGAAGTTCAGGTCCAATTAATTTAGCCTGATTTGTTTATTTAGTCCTCATATATTTAATATTGCTACTCCATGAGAAATCTCTGCTAGAGAGACTTATATTCTGATGTCTCTCTCTCTCCATCCACTTACCTATCTCTCTCTCTCTTTGTCTCTGTCTCTGTCTCTCTCTCTCTCACCATGAAACCCTTTTATCTTACAGCAGCTAGTGGGACTATTAGTCTATGAATGGATGTTGGAAAACACTGATGAAGAGCAGTGTTGGATGACTCAGAGAAACCAGTTCACAGATAGATTCACACTTTCTCTATTGGAAGACAAGGGGAAGACAACTACGACGTTTACATGTCTTAAGAAGAAAAATAGAAACATCCACGTGTCTTGCACAGGAGTCAGTACAGCAAAATTTTGATGGATCATTACATTTTTTCCATCTTATACATTTTGTAATATGAAGGGTCAGGCAGGCTGGCTGATCAAATTCTTCTCTGATCCACAGTTAAGGCTGCCAACCTCCAGCCTTCCATATGTACTGCTAAATTAACATGTCTAGGCCATGTTTTATTTGAGTGACTCTCCGTGAAATTCTCGGAGGCTGCCCATATCGCTGGTGCAGTGTAACTGAAAAGGCAAACTACATTTATGAGCGCATAGTGCTTACTGAGCTGTGTAATATCTTGATGGGTAGTTTGGGCCTTTCAAAGTGAGATGTGACATTCGAATACCAAATAAATGCCATTGCAAAACAACCAAAAACCTTTGGCATTTCAGAACAGTTTTCTGACTCTTTTTCCCCCTAAAGAACTTATTTCTGTGCAGAACTTATCAAGTGAGTGATTTTTCAAAGCTGCTGACTGTTTTCTTCAAGGTCACGAGAGGAAAATTGATGGTTTAGAAATATGATTAGCTTCTCCTCCTATTCCTTTCCTTCTTTTATTTCTTATTTGATGGCTTTATTTTCTCATTTTATCTTCTAGCTTTGCATATCACCATGGGAAGAAATACATAAGAGGGCTTCAAGAGACATTGAAAAGGGGGCGGCCATGTACTCCAGGGTGTCATCTATGCATTTAAAATTAGGGGACACTAGACTGTCTTTAGAGTTTAAACCATTTGTTCAGGTACTCACTCATTTATGCAACTAATATTTGTTGAGCGGCTGATCGTAATTGGACAGTCTCTCTTACAAATATTCTAATGCCGTGGGAAGCAGATAAATAAATTGCCAATTAACACGAAGTAAGAGCCATAATAGAGAAGCATATATGAAGAGCTGTGGACATACAGAGTTAGTAGGGCTAATTCTGCTGTGGGTGGGGACATATGGGAGGGTTTTCAGGTGAAAATAAATTGGGTTTTAAAGAGTAGAAGAGTTTGCAAGGTCCAGTTAAGAGAGAAGTAGTCTGGTTTGTTAGGGTAGATTGGAAGGAGAAAAAGTACAGTAGCTTCTTGTGGATTAAATAATCAGGCCCAGATTGGGGAGGCATGGGTGTCTTGGGCTGGAGATCCCACATTTAATGACTTCAGAAAACAGTGGGTTCCATTGTGGCTCCAAGAATGTTAACTATATGTGACTATTAGGTAAGGAAGACATAGCATAAAGCAAAATCCTTTTTGTTGGGTATCTTGATGTTATGAGAATTTTTGTACAAATAATGAAGAACCATAGGAGGGGCTGCAGGAGCTCTCTTTACCTGATAGCCAGGGAAACCTGTGATGCTGGATGCTTGAAGTGAGTTCCAAGACTTGTTGCTCAAGGACAACTTTGAAATCTCTATTCTAGAATGTTGGTAAATAGCCATCTCTTGACCCATGAAAAGGAAAAGAGCAGAAGGGTGAATGGACTGCAGGTGGTGATTTCACTCAAGGAATGTTGCATTTGAGGGGTCTGTGGAACATCCAGGTGTGCATATGATGCAGTCTTGGATTTGCAGGTGTATGGACTGTGTGATCGCCACTTGGCTTTTTCTGTGGGTAGGAATAGGAGTTTGACTAAACTCATTGAGATTTATTGGATGACTGTCTCATGCCCAAGTTCTTTGTATTGCTATTAATTGTTTGGTCTAACCACAAAGAAATGTACATGATTTCTCTCAGGAATCATTAGTGTCTTCTGGATATCGTAGATAATATAAAGTATTAGATTAACAGTAGCTTGGCAGTGACACACCCACAAAGAACAAACTGATAAAGTAACATCAACAAAGAATAGTTCCTTGAGAAATATCAAACGTATTTGAGTCTAATAGCTTGGTGCTACCCTCTAACTTTGAAAATACAGTAGATATTGGATCTGATTTGTTGTTAGTGCTTTAATTCCTCTGCAGCAAAAAGTACGTTTCTTAATGAGTCAAGAAATGTTAAAAATAGAAAAAGATTTTTCCATTCAAATAATATGCATGTTGAGAAAGAAGGTTCTTAAGTGAGTTTATACCTCTTAATGGAAGAAAGAATACAGATGTCCCCAGGCAGAAGGTAACACTGGACTCCAGGAATTAGTTTTTCCCTTTGCATCTCATTCTTTTCTCCTGACACAGGAGCCATAAGTCTTTCTCTGGGAACTTGCTCGTGGAGCCTTTAACGACCTAAATCCATAAGGAATCTGGGCCTTGGAATTCTGCTGGGTGAGACTATGTAGACGCAGGATCTTCCTTTCTCATTATAATTGGGATTCTCTTCCCAACACTGTGGTTTTTGTTTGGCAGTTTGATTTCTGAGCTTTATGGTTTTGGATTTGGCTACAATTGCATCTACTGGCTGTGAAACTTGCTACTAAGATTAATTGAAGAGTTTGCAAGTATAGCCTTATCTTCATCATCTTCTTGGTCTATACCTTGAAATCTAGAGTTTGACATTCTTGTTTCATGTCATCTTTTGTGTTTCAGTGCTAAATATAGTTGCTATTCACCCCAAACGTAGTTTGCATAATAGTGAAAGATGATACTATTTTCTTGTATATTTTTTAAAAATCAGCATTTTTCCCTTTCTCCTTTTATCTTTTTTTTGCTTCCTTAGTCACTGTGCCTATTTTCATACTCTTTTTGAGGAAAGTAATGACTCCAGTTCAGTTGACATGGTTAACACTTCTTTTATTTATTTGAATTGTTTCATAAAATACGCCTGCCGTTTGAGTAAAGAAAAGCCTTCTCTTTTTAACGCTCAAAATAGCTACCTACAGAGGGCATGTTGATTTAGCATGTTAGGACAGTATTTCTAAGGAGCTCTAGCGCTGTGAATTAATAAAAAGAAACAGCTCCTCTTTCTTTTCTCCCTTCAAAACAATTCGAGGTGAAATAAATTAAAAGAAACATTTTGTGAATGAAAGTCAAACTGGTTTCTTTACTGTAGATTTTATCTGAGCTTTCATATGATAACAGACATTGTGACTTCCTAGTGGATTGTAATTTAGGATGCTTCCCAACCTTGGCTTTACCTCCTAGAATATCTTGAAGGATGCTCTGTAAAGATTTGCATTAGGGTATGTATACCCGATTTGACATGGAGAATTCTTTTTAAAATGTGGTTTTCTCTATTAGCTATTTTTTTTTTGTAAGTGTATTTAGTCTTAATACTTGAAAGGGTTATTGTATAAGAATGTAGTTTCTTTTTTCCAGATTTCAGGGTTCGGTCTTACTCTATACTCTCCTTCCTTCTCCCCCCAGGGAGAAGGAAGTTTCTTATAGTGTCTTTCTGTGTATTTGATATTTAGTCAGTGCTCATGTAAGTATAATATTTTGAGGTGATTAACCCAAATGCCTGATTGTGTACATGAGAATCTAATCAATTTAATGTAGAATCTTTTTGTTTAATTTATTTTCATTTTTGTGTAGAAGAACTGGGGTATAGGCCAGAGGTGCTGGTGGGGGCGGGGGCAGTGAGAGGATTCACCAGAGACAGAGTGGGGAGCAGAACAGGCAGATCTACTGTAGTACACTGCTGAGGGGGGCAGTGGATGAGATAGCAGCAGGCAAGACATGCTGTGCCATGTGTGGGTCAGCTCCCTGGCTGGAGATCAAACTCAGGCCATAGAGGTGACAGCGCTGAGACTTAACTCCTAGGCTACCAGGGAGTTCCAGTTTCTTGAATCTTTTTTTTTTAAAGATTTATTTTTTAATTTATACATACAAGCTGGGGCACAGGCCAGAGGTGTGGGGCGGCAAGCGAGTTCACCAGAGACAGAGTGGGGAGCAGAACAGGCAGCTCAGAAATACACTGCTGAGGGGAGCAGTGGGCGAGGCAGGAGAGGTCTGCCGCACCATGTGGGATTCTCCCCGGCCCGGCGTCGAACTAGTGTCGCCGCTGCTGACAGCTCCACAGCGCAGCCCTTAACTGCTGCACCACCAGGGAGGCCCTCTTGAATCTTTTTGTTAGATTTCATATAAGCTAAATCCTATCTGATGCAAATATGAGACAAGGGGTATTAATCTTTTTGCCTAGAATTTTATGTTAAATGGATAAGTAGAAAAAAGCATAATATAATTTAGTGGACATGTATGCAATTAATATTTATATAAAATCCCAGATGGGAAAAGATTTAAGAAAATATGACAAGATGTGGGTGGCCGTGGTACATTTTCTTTAAAGTGTGTAAGCTCTTTCTCAGGTAACTTTGTGTACCTGTGCTGACAACACCCTAACCTTGACTCCTGTTATCTCATGCATAACTGTTAAAGTAGCTGGCTAATAGGTTTCCCTAATTATAACCTCTTTATATAATTATAAATTGATATTCATACTGCACCATTGTGATCTCATAGTCAAGCTGTATTAGTTACTAGTCATCGATTAAATCATCAAGCTGTTAAAACACAACTAAGAAAGCTGACCTTATACCTAAGGGAACTATAAAGGAAGGAAAAAAACCCTACAAGTCAGTAGAAAGATGGAAATAATAAAAATTAGAGCAGAAATCAATGAAGCAGAGATCAAAAATATAATACAAAAGGTCAATAAAACCAAGAGCTGGTAATCTGAAAAGACAAATAAAATGGAAAAACCTTTAGCCAAATGAAGTGAAAAAAGAAAATTCAAGCATATGAAATCAGAAATGAAGGTTATGTTTTCATGATACCTCCTGTATTAGCTTTCTAAGGCTGTTATAACTATATACATTACCCAAAGGGCTTAACATAACAGAAATGTCTTCTTTCACAGTGGTAGGGGCCAAGTCCAAGATCAAGGTGTCAGTCCAATGATGTTTACTTGGAAGAATCTTCCTGCCTCTTCCAGCTCCTGGAGGCTCATGTTTTTCCTTAGCTTGTGGCAGCATCTCTTTGATATCTGTCTCCATCTTCGTATTTCTTTATGTCTCTGTGTCTTCTCCTTTTCTGTCTCTTATAAGAATATTTGTTACTGGATTTAGGGTGAACCCCAAATCCAGGATGATCCATCTCAAGATTCTTAATTATGCCTATGACTATTTCCAAATAGCGTCACATTGATGAGTAGGTAGGTTCAGAACTTGAACATACATTTTTGGGGCCACTACTCAACCTTCTACACTTTCCTAGCCACTCCTATCTGATTTGGGCTAGATTACATCTAATTAATGCATCTCATTGCATTATGTGCAATCTGGAAATAGCTGAGAGGGTAACACTGAGAATGAACCAATTAAATAAGCAAATTGCATCTACGTCCCTTAAAGAGTTCTTCATTTGGCCCTTACAATTTCATTGTTTTTCAACCACAACTACGTCCCACATAAAGAACTAACATTGCTTGACTTTCTGTCTAAAAATTGAATTAATTACCTGTTACAACTCAGAAACTGAAAGGGAATTTTCTCATTTTTAACACATAATTGGTAAAATGGAACTAGGTTTAATTTTGTAATGGAAACCACATAAAAAGCATTATAGTTTAGAAACTTAATAATTAGAAAGAATACTGCTCTTGTACTCAAAAAATGGTCTTTTACCTGGATACAGATGAAAAGCCAAACCTTGCTTTGAACTTCTGTTGGGATAACATCAAGCTACATGAGGTCAGTGGGCTCAACTTCACAGGTACTCATGTGAGGTCACACACTGCAGTGGTGCCTACAGCCTCTCATTTCTTTTTCTTTTTCTTTTTTTTAAAGATTTATTTATTTATGTATACAAGCTGGGGTACAGGCCAGAGGTGTGGGGCGATGAGAAGGCTCACAAGAGACAGCGTGGGGAGCAGAACAGGCAGATTGATGGAAATACACTGCTGAGGGGAGCAGTGGGCGAGGCAGGAGAGGTCTGCCGCGCCATGTGAGAATCTCCCCGGCCGGGCATCAAACTCGCGTCGCTGCTGCCGACAGATCCACAGTGCAGCGCTTAACCGCTGTGCCACTGGGGAGGCCCTCGTTTCTTTTTTTTTAAATTTATTTAATTTATATTTTTTACATTGTGTATTCTCCTTGGGTAACCCACCACCAATTCACCCATGACCCATCACCATCATCTCTTGTGCTCTTTTCTTCCCCATTTTTTTAAATATATATTTTTATTGTTATTTATATCTTTTACATTTTGTATTCCCCTTGGGTAACCCACCACCAATTCACCCGTGATCCATCTCCGTGGTCCCTTTTCTTCCTCATTTTGAGTCCTTATCCTCCCCCTCCCTGGCAGGGTGTCTCTCTCCTGTTTGGTTCCCCGATATTCCTGTTATGAGTGAGACCATTCGATATTTTTCTCTTTCTTTCTGGCTTATTTCGCTGAGCATGATCCTTTCTAGCTCCATCCAGCTTCTGCGAATTGCATGTGTTTATCATTTTTGATTGCTGAATAGTATTCCAGTGTGTATATGTACCACATCTTCTTGATTCAATCATCTGTTTTTGGGCATGTGGGTTGTTTCCATATCTTAGCTATTGTAAACAGTATACAGCCTCTCTTTTCTATCCACCCCCATCTCACTTGTGGTTTTGTTTCTCTTTGGTGGCATTAAATGCTACAGAGTACAATTATGGCAATAAACCACCAAATTATTCACAACCCTACCCAATTTACAATGCTCTTCTGGGCTTTTCTAGACAAAGAAGATGGTGTGTGATTATTTTGCTTATTTACATGGAGTACCCCCAAATTCTAGGACCTGCATATACAGTGTCACACTTTTTATTTGCAATCCAAATTTAAGATCTCATCCTTTGCTATTTCAGAATCTTGTCCCCCAATTTTTTTTTCTGTCATTTTCCCAAGGTAGAGCTAACTTGGCAATAGGACTTGAGAGAACTTTGTGGCTTTTCTTAATGTGAAATGTTGTCTTTATTGACCTTCCTCAAAGTTAATATTTACTTCGATAGAGGAATGAAAATATACAACAGCTTCATCTTTTGTCTTTCCCTAGGTCTTTGGAGTGGAGACTTTAGAGGCTATTATTTTGTTCTTTACTCTCTAGCAATTTATATTTAAAATAAAATAATTGCTAAATACTTGAAAGTAATAAAGTAATAGGGTTACCTAAAGTAATAGTGTTAGTGGTCAGGGGCCCCTGAGACCCCCAAACCTTGTGTGCTCTAAATAGATTCTGCCATCTGCTCCAGATGACAGACCTTCAATAGAAAAGAACTTTATAGAATTAGTTGTGTAATGGAAAGAAGAGAAAGAATATAGTTAAAATAGTTTCCCAAATCAAGCACCAAAGTTACCCATCCCCTTGTGGGTAAAGGCCCAGCCAAACAGCGTTGTCCCAAAATAAGGCCACTGAGGCTGGAAAGCTTGCCTCGAGTCTAAGGCACCTTCTGGCTGGAAACTATAGGAAAGGGGCAGAAGGGGGCAGGCAAGTCTGGAAGGAAAAGAGCCAAACCAAAATATAAGTTAATATAAGGGCTGTCGGGCCTCCCCAGTGGCGCAGCGGTTAAGTGCTGCGCTGTGGAGCTGTCGGCAGCGGCGACACGAGTTCGACGCCCAGCCAGGGAGAATCCCACATGGTGCGGCAGACCTCTCCTGCCTCACCCGCTGCTCCCCTCAGCAGTGCACTTCTGATCTGCCTGTTCTGCTCCCCACTCTGTCTCTGGTGAACCCTCTCGCCGCCCCACGCCTCTGGCCTGTACCCCAGCTTGTATGTATAAATAAAATAAAATCTTTAAAAAAAAAAATATAAGGGCTGTCATTGTCAGCCTCTCTATGAGTCTTTTACCCATGTGTCTTCCAAGTGTCCCCTTCCATGTCCCCCTAATCCCTGGTGCAAGTCCAAGGCCTAAGAAGCAAGCACAACTTCTTCACTCGTCTGTTTCGTGTGCTCCCCCAGGAATTCTCTCAAGTCTTCCTGTGGTCCGTTTAGTTTCCCCTCCATCCTCAGCAACACCTTTCATTGGGTGGGGACATGGAATCTCCCTTTTTTAGATAACACTGTTACAGCAGTATGTCTTTTTGCTGCATAAGTAAAATATTCATGAAGAGACATGGTTTTCAATGCCAGACCTGTTGTAATCGCCTTAGAAAGTTAATCTTCACCTTTCCTGGAAGTTTCCTTGTACAGCAGAGAGTCTGAAGAAGTATGTTACAGGGATAAGGCTCATGTTTTCCTGTCTGATGAATCATTGCCTGCCATGGTTCCCTACTGGGATATTTGATTTTATTCACTTTAGATAGTCAAGAACTTTTACAAATATATTACACATGTTAAACCATGATCCAAATATTTCTTCTACTTTATGTTTTGCCTTTTTAAATAGAATGATTTTAAATGGAATGATTTCTTTGATGCATAGAAGTTAAAAATCTTGTGTAGTTAAGGCCAATGTTACTGGTGATTTTTCAATTTATGTTATACATAGACCTGTTTTAACAGTTACCATTTTTTCTATTTTTTAATAGTTTGACTTTTTAAAAATTTATTTAGGGACATTTATTCTATGGAGCCTTACAGAGACACCTCAGATGTCATTGAAATATTTAAGAAATGCTGTGCAGAATGATAGTTTGAATTTTTTTAATCTAACTTCAAATTGATCTCTAATTTAATAGGGTTTATTTTCTTCAAATGTGAATCAGTTACCTCAGTCCCAATTAATTGAATAATACCACCATTTTCTGACTGAGTTATAAGTCCACATTTTTAACAAATTTAATTCTTAAATGTTTGAAGTGTATTTGTGTGTTTTGAGACTCATAATCGTCAATAATGTAACAATTAGTCTTTTCTATGTTTCTTCTTGATCTTTAACTAACGTTAGTATATGGTAATCAGCATTTAAAAAATCATTAAAATCTTTAGTCTAATTAAAACATGCAAATTAAACAATAAAATAGGACAGGGTGACTTTTGATATAAAGCAAAATTTCTATTTCTATTCATTACTTTTCTGCAGTATTGTTCCCCAGACGCGGCCACCTTGCATTATTTTAGATTATTTCTTTAGTAATTATGGCCTTACCCTTAATTAATAATACAGTAGGCTGCTATGTGATGGGTGAATATTTAAATCCCTCAGGTAGCCCACTCCTTAGTCACTCCCCAGCAAATCTTCTTCCTGTTTTGCTATCTAGCTATTATTTGGTAATCAAAAACCATTTTTACTTCATTAAGGCTATATAGTTATTTTATAGAGACAAGCAGCACACTGATTCTATTGTCTTTTTTTTAAATAGAAATTAATTCTCTCACAGCTTTGCAGGCTAGAGGTCAGCATTGTTAGGCTCCTTGAAGGCGTTTTTTCCTGGCTGGAAGATTTGCAGGTGGCAGAAGAGCAAAAGAGAAGGAGACAGAGAGGAGAAAAGGCCAGGGGTGGGGGTATTGGGGAGAACGGGGGGGGGGCGAGGGGGGGAGAGAGAGAGAGGGAGAGAGAGAGAGAGAGAGAGAGAGAGAGAGAGAGAAAGGATTCTCCAGAGACAGACAGAGTGGGAGCAGAACAGGTGGATTGACTGAAACACACTGCTGAGGGGAGCAGCAGGCGAGGCAGGAGAGGTCTGCCGCACCATGTGGGAAGCTCCCTAGCTGGGGGTGGAACTTATATGGCAGTGGCAGTGGTTGGCTGATAGCTTGAAAACACTGAGACTTTAATCTCTGAGCCACCAGAGAAGCCCCAGCTTTGTTCAATAAAACTGCTACCTACCAACCTGAAGTGACTTGTCTCTTCCTTTGATCTCTCCTTACCCTGGGGGCCAGTTTCAGTGACACTGGAAGGCACTTAGGTTGTCGCCCAACACAAAAGCAATCTGACCCCAGAACCTAAACATTCAACCAATTACATATATTGTTAATTTTTGCAGAATGCTTTGTGGTATCTGGTCTAAAAGCAATCTGACCCCAGAACCTAAACACTCAACCAATTACATATATTGTTTATTTTTGCAGAATGCTTTGTGGTATCTGATCTTTATAGATTTTGGAAATATATGTAACCAGGAGTCATTTTACCCATGTTGTAGTGATTTGTTAATTTGATACTCTTAGTGATAAGAGAAGACTTAAATAGAGGGAAATTTATGTCAACTGTGTTAAATAAGTGCTCATAGAAAATTGATAAATAAGATATATTTGATCCACCAAAATTACTCTAGTGAGGAGTGAGTTGCAAGTTTATTTCTGCCCATTTGATTTTTTTTAAACGTCAATTCTAATTGTTCCCATGGCCACTTGCTCAGGCTCAGTGGTATTTCAGCATTTTAGAGAACATGTGAGTTTTGGGGCTTTCTCTGTCCTGATTGGGCGTGGGCTGGATTTGCAAAAGATGGGTCCTGTCCCAGACTATCACGGCAAGGAATAGAAACAGCTGTGAATTGTGCAGGAGGCTCAGGAGATCAAAAGGAGTGGTGACATATTTTTCCTTACGAGTCAGATTTATTTGTGAGACCTAAGTTTTTGTATCAGAATGCTAAGGCTGACATTTTCCAAAAAGGCACCTAAAATAAATGTTTTTCCTTCCAGTTAACAATTTGGTTGACTTACATAGGAGGATTACTGGAGATTTTGCTGTAGAAAGTTTCTATTCTCTTTCTGCTAACTCTTCACTACAAATTTCATGGTCAGTGGGTTTGATGGCATGAGGTCAGCGAACCACATTGTCTCTGAGGTCTGTAGACACTGAGCCCTTCAGCAGTCTCTGGACAAAGGGAACTTCCAGCTCATTCACTTTAAATAGAGCTGGTTTTGTATCCAGTCTATCACTTATTAAATTCGTTTTCCTTTGTGTCTAGGTGTCATTCGATTAGATGCACTCATTTGTTTAGAGTCAAACTTTTTCTGGATTCTTTTTGTATTCTTCCTTTTGGCCAAACCACAACTGAGAGATCATAAGGTGCTTCTGAATGGATTCCACACATCTTTTCAAACTTTGTCTCCATGGTTTCAAACCTAAAGTCCAGTTAAAGTCAGCCTGCCCGGGGCCTCCCTGGTGGCACAAGGGGTTAAGTCTCAGCACTATGAAGCTATCTGCAACCACTGCAGCACGGGTTCCATCCCCGGCCGGGGAGCTGACCCATATGGCGCAGCAGACCTCACCTGCCTCCCTGCTGCTCCTGCCAGCAGTGTATTCTAGTTGATCCATCTGTTTATTCTAGTTGATACGTCTGTTCTGTTCCCCACTCTGTCTCTGGTGAATCCTCTCACCCCCTCCCTGGCCTATGCCCCAGTTCTTGTATGCATAAACAAATAAATCTTTTAAAAAAAATAAGTCCACCTGCCAGGGCTCAATTCTGTGCTCAAATGGGGTCAGTTAGTTGGGTTTCAGTTGCTGCCGTACCCCTCTGCATCAGTCTCTGTGTTCAAGCTGTGTTTTAGGAGTCTGATATGTGTACATTTTTTAAAAGGATCTATTAATTTGCATCATTTTAGAAGTAGGTATTGTATATGAATATATGTATAGTATATCAATCTAGATACTAATTATCTGTCTACCATCTATCTATTGAGAGTGGCTGTATGTGTATATAACTGTACTATATAGGTCTATACATATGGTACTCTGGTTGGATGTCTGTATGTGGATATTCCTATATAGGACATGTATATAAAGCTATGTGTACATATAGTACATGCATTTAAAGCTATATAGATACATACATATATGACCTTACTACCATATGTGTGTGTATGTATGCATATATCAATATTTTATATATGCTTAAGTTCTGTGTAAAATATGTGTATATTATATAAACCTTATGTAATGAGCCATAATTTTATCTTATTTTAAATTTCTCTCTTTTCTCCCATATATGTCCTTTCTATCTATTAAGTATCTGTTATCTGTCTGTCTATCTATCTATCTATCTATCTATCTATCTATCTATCTATCTATCTATCTATCATCTATCATCTCTATCTCTCTCTGATCTGTGAAAGAAAGAGAAAGGGATTTAAAATAAGAGAAACTAAATTTTTGACCTGAATTATGGACTGATAGACAGAAGGCCTAATATGGCTAATATGCCACCTCAGAATTTGTTTTAAATTTGACTTTGAAAGGATTTAGATAAAGCGCATGTTCTTCTGTTTGCCACAATCTTCCAAGCCTTGATTTTCTTTCATCTACCATGATTCAGGTTTTATATTCTTGCATAACTCTCATAGGCATTTGAGTTACCAGCACCGTTTTAGAAGTTTTAATACAAAAAGCAAACATTTCTATTTCAAGAAATATTGAGGGTAAAACAAACATTGATGACAGCATTTCAGAATTCAGTGTATTTCATTTCATTTCTCCTCTTGTGTTCTATTCATTTCCAGGTAGATATGGAGACTGACTACTGTCACTTTTTCCACTTTCTTTTGAGACTTCTCAAGTTTATCCTTCAATACACAAGACATATTTTTCCATTACTGTTAAATCTGCATATGATAAAAATATAAATTCTACTATCCCATTTTTTAGTAGTCTGTAATATTTTGGGGAACTTTTCAGCCCAGCTTGTGTCTTAAAAAAGCTCCCACACCTCTCATTTTGTATTTTTATATTACTTTCATATTTTATATCCTATTTTAATTTATTGAGGCCACAGCATTTGTAGTCAGTCTTTAAATTTTTCTTCTCAATGGAATACTACTCAGCAATAAAAAAAAAACTCATGCCATTTGTGGCAACAGGGATGGAGCTGTAAAGGAAGATGCTAAGTGATATAAATTAGAAGGAGAAAGATAAATACTGGATGGTTTCACTTCTGTGTGGAGTACAGAAACCAAACAGAGGTTCAGACAAAGATAAACTTTAAAATCCAGGTCTGAGGCAACCAGGGAGACGGGGGAGGAAAAAAAGAGGAAAGGGAGAGAACAGGGGTGGGTGGTGGTGGTGGGGCACCCCATAGACTATGTTGAAGAGAAGGAATGTGGTGGTAATGGTAGAATTACGGGTCCAAATCTGAGGGACGAAATCCTATACTGTCAAAAATCAACAAAGACATAAAACAATGGCACATCATTTAAAAAAAATTAAAAGTAGGGGTCTCCCTGGTGGTGCAGTGTGTTAATTCTCACCACTATGAAGCTATCAGCAGCCACTGCAGCATGAGTTCGATCCCCAGCCAGGGAGCTTCCCACATGGCGCAGCAGAACTCTCCTGCTTCGTCTGCTGCTCCCCTCAGCAGTGTATTTCAGTCAATCTGCCTGTTCTGCTCCCTACTCTGTCTCTGGTGAATCCTCTCACACCCCACATCTCTGGCCTACATCTCAGTTCTTGTATGCATAAATAAATAAATCTTAAAAAAAAAGGTAAAAAAGTTTTCTTCTTTCTACAATAAATTTTTTGAAAAATGGTTTCTCAAGTACATTGTCTTCTCTCTCTCTCTCTTTTTTTTTTTTTGCAGAATCCCTTCATATGTAGTAAAATAACTTCTTTGTGGTGGATTTCAACAAAGCTTCTAAGACCAGCCGTTTTTCAGCCATCCATTTGTAGTAAATTCCCAATAAACTTCCCTCTCTATGTTTAGGCAACAATGGCCATATATAACTTTTCATAATCCAGATTTTAGTTATATAAAAAACAAAATTCACTGTACTTTGAATTAGGATTTGCTTTTGCTTTTGCAATTTAGCTTGTGTCTATTACCTCTTTCCCACTGAGTTTCGTGAATGTTTCTGCTTCCCAAAAAAGCAGCTCACTCCAAAATGGCGCCCTCATATTTTTCATATGCTGTAATGTATTCCTATCATTTGGGAAAAACTAGTGTGGGTTTTGAAAGCAAATGATTAATCAAATCTTTTTCTTTCACCACATTATTTAGAGCCAGTTTCTGAAAATAAACAGTTTGTGGACAGATGGTGATTCAAATAAAAAAAAAATCATTCATACTTGTTATTTATAAATCAAATGAGAAAATGTAACCTAGACACATCTGGATTTGATGCTTCTCTCTACCGGCCTCAAATAATGCTTCTGACTGCTAACAGCTAAGGGCCAGGCAACTACAAGACCTCACATAGAGGCAGATAGAAGACAAAGACAAGAAGCATGTCTGTATGTTCCAAGACAGAACTCAGAAGGAATCGATTTTCCCTTGTCTTGGTATTTATCCCAATCTGAACAAGATACTCAAAGTGAATGAATGGAACTGGAAGTTTTATTCCTTTACCTTTCCCCCCCAAGAAGTGAAAGGTATTTTGAAGGAAGCAGGAAGATTAGGGGAGCATTGCTCTTCCTCATAGCTCAAGGTAACATTTACTTTTTAAAAATTAAATTAAAATTTAAAAATCTGTATTATTATTATTTTTTATAATATATATTTTTATTGTTATTTATGTCTTTTACATTTTGTATTCCCCTTGGGTAGCGCACCACCAATTCACCCGTGATCCATCTCCATGGTCCCTTGTGTTCTTTTCTATTCCATTTTGTGCCCTTAACCTCCCCTCCCACCGCACCCCTTCCCCCCCCGAGTGTCTCTCTCCTATTTGGTTTCCCTATAGTCCTGTTATAAGTAAAACCATTCAATATTTTTCTTTTTCTTTCTGGCTTATTTCACTGAGTATGATTCCCTCTAATTCCATCCATGTCGCTGCAAATTGCATGTGTTTATCTTCTTTCCATGCTAAATAGTATTCCACTGTGTATATGTACCACATCTTCTTGATCCAGTCATCTATTTTTGGACATCTGGGTTGCTTCCATACCTTTGCTATTGTGAACAGTGCCGCAATGAACATACGGGTGCATGTATCCTTTCGGATTAGTGTTTTTGTGTCGTTTGGATAAATTCCCAAAAGTGGGATTGCTGGCTCATATGCAAACTCCATGTTTAGCAGTTTGAGGAATCTCCATATAGCTTTCCATAGTGGTTGGACCAGTTCACATTCCCACCAGCAGTGTAGAAGAGTTCCTTTTTCTCCACATCCTTTCTAGCATTTGTTGTTGCCTGTATTTTTGATGTGTGCCAGCCTCACAGGTGTGAGGTGGTTTTGATTTATAGTGGTTTTGATTTGCATTTCCTTGATTATAAGTGATGTTGAGCATTTTTTCATGTATCTGTTGGCCATTTGCTTATCTTCTTTGGAGAAGTGCCTTTTGAGATCTTCTACCCATTTTTTGACTGGATTATTGGCTTTGTTTTTGTTGAGTTGTGTGAGTTCCTTGTAAATTTTTGTCATCAGTCCTTTATCAGATGTATTGTGTACAAAGATCTTTTCCCAGTTTGTAGGGTGTCCTTAAGTTTTGGTTAATGTCTCTTCTGTTGTACAAAACTATTTTGATGTAATCCCATCTGTTTATCTTGTCTTTCACTTCCTTTGCTTTGAGAGATGTGTCTTTCCAAATTTTGCTGAGATGTATGTCATGTAGAGTTTTGCCTGTATTTTCTTCTATACATTTTATGGTTTCAGGTCTTACATCCAGGCCTTTTATCCATTTTGAGTTGACTTTTGTGCAGGGTGTGAGGTAGTAGTCTAGCTTCATTTTTTTGCATGTGGCTGTCCAGTTTCCCCAGCACCATTTATTGAATAGACTGTCCTTGTTCCACTGCATTTTCTTTGCTCCTTTGTCAAAGATTAGTTGTTCATAGATATGTGGCTTTAATTCTGGGTATTCTATGTGGTTCCATTGGTCTTTCTGTCTGTTTTTGTTCCAGTACCATGCTGTTTTAATTATTATGGCTTTGTAGTATAGTTTGAAACCAGGGCATGAAATTCCTCTGTTTTCTTTCTTTTTAGTTAGTAGGGCTTTAGCTATGCGAGGTTTTTTGTGGTTCCATATGAATTTCATCAGTAGTCGATCTATTTCTTTGAAGAATGTCATTGAGATTTTTATGGGGATAGCATTGAATCTGTAAATTGCTTTTGTTAGGATTGCCATTTTGATAATGTTAATCCTTCCAATCCATGAGCAGGGGATGCATTTCCATCTTCTTGTGTCTTCTTCTATTTCTTTCAACAGAGTTCTGTAGTTTTCTTTGTATAAGTCCTTTATGTCTTTTGTTAGATTTATTCCCAGATATTTGATTTTTTTGGTTTCGATTTTGAAGGGGATGGATTTCTTAATTTCTTCTTCAGATTGGGTGTTTGCATAGAGGAATGCTACTGACTTTTGTGCATTGATTTTGTATCCTGCTACTTTACTGAACTGGTCTATTATTTTGAGTAGTTTTTCTATGGAGTTTTTAGGGTTTTGTATATATATTATCATATCGTCTGCAAATAGAGACAGTTTAATTTCTTACTTTCCTATTTGGATCCCTTGAATGTCTTTCTCTTATCTAATTGCTCTGGCTAGGACTTCCAGTATTATATTGAAAAGTAAAGGAAAGAGTGGACATCCTTGCCTTGTGCCTGATCTTAGGGGAAAGGCCTTCAGCTTCTCACCGTTGAGGATAATATTGGCCGTGGGTTTGTCGTATATGGCTTTTATTATGTTGAGGTATGTTCCTTCTATCCCAAGGATTTCAAGGGCTTTTATCATAAATGGGTGTTGCACTTTGTCATATGTTTTCTCAGCATCTATTGATATGATCATATGGTCTTTATTTTTCTTTTTGTTGATGTGTTGGATTACATTGATTGATTTTTGGATGTTGAGCCATCCTTGTGTCCCTGGAATAAATCCCACTTGGTCGTGGTGTATTATCTTATGGATGCATTGTTGGATCCTGTTGGCCAAGATTTTATTAAGTATTTTTGCATCAGTATTCATTAGGGAGATTGGTCTGTAGTTTTCTTTTTTTGTATTGTCTTTGTCTGGTTTTGGTATTAGAGTAATATTTGCTTCATAGAATGTGTTTGGTGGTACTCCTTCCTTCTCGATTTTTTGAAAGAGTTTGTGTAATATAGGGACTATGTCGTTTTTGAATGTTTGGTAGAATTCATTTGTGAAACCATCTGGTCCTGGGCTTTAGTTTTTGGGGAGGTTTTTAATTACTGTTTCAATTTCACTACTTGTGATTAGTCTGTTTAGGTGTTCTTTATCTTCTTTGTGTAGTTTTGGGTGATTGTATAGTTTTAGTAATTTGTCCATATCCTCTAGGTTGTTATACTTGTTTCCGTATAGCTGTTTATAGTAATCTCTGATTATTTTTTTTATTTTTGCTGTGTCTGTTGTGATTTCTCCTTTTTCATTTATGATCCTATTTATTTGTGTTTTCTCTCATTTTTTCTTGGTAAGCCTCACTAGTGTTTTGTCTATTTTGTTTATTTTTTCAAAGAACCAGCTTTTGGTTTCGTTAATCTTCTGGATTATTTTTTTTAATTTCCATTTCATTTAGTTGTGCATTGGTTTTTATTATTTCCTTTCTTAAACTGTCTTTTGGGGTTTTTTGTTGTTCATTTTCTAGTTCTTTGAGATGTGAGATTAAATTGTTTCTTTGGGTTGTTTCTTGTTTCTTGATGTGAGCTTGTAATGCTATATATTTTCCTCTTATTACTGCTTTTGCTGTGTCCCAGACTTTCTGGAAAGTTGTGTACTCATTGTCATTCAGTGCTAGATATTTTTTAATTTCTTCTTTGATCTCTTCGTTGATCCATTGGTTTTCCAGTAATGTGGGTTTCAGTCTCCATGAGGTAAGGAGGTTTCTTTTTTCCTTTTTATGATTTATTTCCAGTTTGACTCCTTTATGATCGGAGAAGAAGGCTGGTACGATTTTGATCTTAGTATATCTGTTGAGCTTTGTTTTGTGGCCTAATATGTGATCGATCCTGGAGTATGTTCCAGGTGTATTCAGTTTTTTGGGGGTGAAGTGATCGATAGATATCTGTTAATCCCATGTGGTCTAGGTCCTAATTTAGAGCTTCAATGTCTTTGGTTACTTTTTGTCTTCTTGATCTGTCCAGTAGAGAAAGTGGGGTGTTGAAGTCTCCTGCTATGTATGTATTTTCTTTAATGTCTGTTTTCAGGGATGATAATAATTGTCTGATATATTTTGGTGCTCCTTCATTTGGGGAGTACATGTTGATGATTGTTATATCCTCCTGTTTTATTGCCCCCTTTATCATGATGTAGTGATCAGCTTTGTCTTTTTTTACCTTTTTAAGTTTGAAGTCTATTTTATCTGATATAAGTATAGCTGTTCCTGCCTTCTTTCTTGATCCTTTTGCTTGTAGGATTATTTTCCATCCTTTAACTATTAATCTCTGTTTATCTTTCGCAATTAAATATGTTTCTTGTAGATAGCAGAAGGTTGGGTTCTGTTTTTTGATCCATCCTGCTGTGGTGTGTCTTTTAATTGGTGTGTTTAGTCCATTTACATTTAGAGTTAATGTTGATATACTGTCATCCATATATATATATATATATATATATATATATTTTTTTTTTTTTTTTTTTTTTTTTTTTTTTTTTTTTTTTTTTTTTTTTTTTTTTTTTTTTTTTTTTTTTTTTTTTTTTTTTTTTTTTTTTTTTTTTTTTTTTTTTTTTTTTTTTTTTTTTTTTTTTTTTTTTTTTTTTTTTTT